>JBCIKM010064305.1:0-25823 GCA_039654465.1 Melibe viridis | reverse complement strand
AAAAGGGAACAAAGGAGTTAAAATATCTTTCTTCTCTTTGTCCTAATTTGAATAAGTCTGTTGCTTCGGCAAGAAAAAAAATATTTAAAAAAAAAGAGGGTATGGGACTCATCTCGTGATTTTGGTCAGTGTGATGTTACATGCTTTTTTGAAGAAATTGTCCACATCCTCATTTTCTTCTGGTGTTGACGTCCTGAAGCTGGTTCGCTATCCGTCTTCCGTACACACACATTTTTTTGATAATGCATTTTTAAGACCTTGGTAATTCTGTTGCAGTTCCGAGAGGCTTTGAAGCCCATTCAGGGCTTCACCAGGTAGGCGCTTGGACAGAGCTCCACATTTTGCAGTATCATTCCATCCATAGGTTTTTACTTGCATCTCAAATCCATGAATGTCGGCATCAATGGAGTCCTTTGCTGCTGTAGATGGCGTCATTCCAGGCATTCTGGGAATGAACGCACGATGTTCCATCTTATCGCTTGTCCGTTTTTTATCAACTTTCATTTTTTCTGCCTTTTCATTTAATTTTGATATTTCAATCTTCACTTTTGCATCCATATTATATAATCTTTGGTTTCCTCTCTCCAGTCGTCTGTCTTCTTTTTCCTCCTGCCTAAATCTCTCTTCTCTTTCTTCCTGTCTTTGTCTCTCTTCTCTTTCTCTTTCTTCCTGTCTTTGTCTCTCTTCTTTTTCTCTTTCTTCCCTGACGAATTCCGTAAGTGCAGATTCTTCTCAGCCAATCTCTCTTCCCATTTTGATTACATTATTATCTGCAGTCGATGATGCCATCCTGATAACTGTTGATGGCATGAATAGCAAATGACATAAACAATGCGATAAAGTATGCCAAAGTAACGATGCATTCCAGCCTTAACATCACTGAGATGGTGTTAGGACAAAAAAAAATATGTGTATATCAAAAGAGAACAAACATCAAAACTCTATAGGATATGAATAGAAGGTAGGGACTGTGTAAAAATAGAGTGAATGACCCTAAAGACAATACTCTATGTGGAATATGATTCAGCAGACAAGGTTCAAGAAGATGTAATAAGAGCTCTCGTGCAGAGAAAAAGAACTAGGTTGTGTCATGAAACAAAAAACCCTTGGCAGTTTTAGTATCTCAGTAGAAAGCAAAAGAAAAGGAATGCAAGGGAAAGAGACTCAATGAGGCTCTGGGGCAAAATCAAGAAATGAACAGGGTGTGAATTCTGGTGTATGCATGATGCAATCAATATGAATTAGAATGTAGAAGTTCAGTGCATAAAATACAATTTTTACAGAAGCAATAAACGATGTCAACAAATAAATAGCGATCAATGTCAACAGAGCAATAAAACAAAGGAATAAAACATGTGAATTCAATAAAACTGAATGGCTGAATGAATGAATGAATGAATGAATGAATGAATGAATGAATGAATGAATGAATGAATGAATGAATGAATGAATAAATGAATGAATGTACGGATGAAGAAATGAAGGCGTGAGCAAAGTAATTACGTGAAGAGAGGATTGAATGGGTACATAGATAAGTAAATGAATGACTGAGTGAAATAATGGATGGAAGATGGAGAGAAAGACATGGAAATGGCCGGTGGATGATAACAACCAAGCAATAGAGTAATGACATCTACAAATTGGGTACGACACAGACTGAAGTATATTATAGTATGAGAGTACTGCGAATGAAATACGTAGGAACACAAACACTAAGACAGAGCTGTCACACTCAACAAATCACAACACAAACTGGAGTTTCACAACATGCAGGTACATAAACAGTCCGAGAAGTAAACAACTGGACACGCAAGGGCTCATACGACAATGATAACAAAGGAACGTCTGTCTTTAAAAAAAAAAATCCCACGCGACTGGCTGGATGGACGGGCACAAAAACCTCATAAAGAAGATAAAGTTATTCCTATAGCAGTCTGTTCCGTGAGATAAAGGGATGCTGTAAAACGAATAGAAACCAATATAAATATAGTAGACACCGAATATATCAACACGGAATGATAAATGAAGTACACTTTAGTAAAAATGAAATTTCAAGTCCTCCGCCGGCTTGTCCGGAAACGACGGGAATAAAGTCGGATGATTTAAAACGGTGGTTCACAACCGACATTGTCGTCACGATATTCTTCCCGTCCGCAAAATAAAAGCTGGTAAGGAAAAACTTTCACTGTTCTTTGTTTTATTTCGTATGGAATCGCAAATTAGCGCCACATTAAGGTTCATAATATTAAGGTTCGCATGGGGAAATCTTGGGCGTCGCAATCCACAGTCCTCCAAACTCGTCACTTTTACAAGTTTATATTTAATTCATGAAGAATCAAACATCGCATCAGGCAAAAGGTTTGTTGAATGTCCATGTTAGGTGTCCCCTCCAGGTCACCGCCCACGGCGTCATCATGACGTGACGAAGGGGCAAAGTGCAGAACTAGTCCACTTGGAAAAATATTATGCAAAGGAAGTCCAACGTCTTGGAGAGGTTTTTTTTTTTGTTTTTTTTTTCTTAGATTCAGGCTTCAATCGTGAAATACACAATTCAGGCTTCAATCGTGGAACAGACAATTCAGGCTTCAATCAGGAGATCTTTTCTGGACATACATTGCCCTCTTGGGACTTGGTTTTCCTTTGACTTGTAGTAGAGGTTTTTTTACATCGCAAAGCAAAAAAGACTTTAGAGAAACTTCATCGATATATTCTCACATGAGAGACTAGTTCCAACTACCTAATTACTAAATCACACTCCACAACTATACTTCCTGACCTGACAAACACTCATACATGTCACACAGACCAGAAATAGAATATATCAAAACTAAAAGAAGTTTATAAATGACAGCGAGATCTAATCAGTCAATATCAATCTCATTCTCTCTCTCTCTCTCTCTCTCTCTCTCTCTCTCTCTCTCTCTCACTCTCTCTCTCACTCTCTCTCTCACTCTCTCTCTCTCTCTCTCTCTCTTTCTCTCTCTATCTCTATCTTTTCTGTCTATCCATCCATCCATCCATCGGGGAAGTAACTTGGCAAAGCCGAAGAGGTCAAACTAAATGTAAAGTTTATCTACTATAATATATGTGTGTGATTGTGTAACAGTGAGTGACACGGAGAGAAAGATTGCCGTCTAATTTAGTTGTTATGCTGTCAGTTTCCACAGCTCCTATCCTCTTGACTGGAAGTGAAAGCTTTGTCCGCTTTGATAGGCATGCTTGGCTGACTCGCGTGACTGCCTTGTCAATCATCGTTCTCAGCGTTGATATACATAACAAAGTACAAATAAACCAAAGAAGATCTACGAGTTATCCAACTTTCACATAAGTCTACTCTTATTACAATTTATATCCGAGTGTACGTGAATGGTGGGTTCATTTTTATACCAAAATGTTCAATACAACCGATCTGAATTGACCATGTGCGTATTACAATGTTTATCGTGCAGATATGATGCGATTCTGAAGTCTATTATATGGGTATTTTCAGGTAGTCTTGATAAAACTGAGTTTTGTTTAAATTTGTTAATTTTACTCAGTTTTGGGCTTTTTTTTCATGCAGCCGATATATGTGCCATTCTGTAACAAACAAACAAAAAAAAAAAAAGACAGTTTGCCTCACTCACCACTGAGCAGCCAGAAACACAGAATAAAAAGCACTGTCTTTTAAAATCATTGTAATGATCTTTCTTTCCACACTCTTCAAACGGATTTAGCTGATACAAAACATGGAATTTGCAACTAAGTAACAACAAATTCAGTAGAAAAATTTATCTCAGTTTATTAATCAGCTGTCTTTTAGTCCTCGCTGTCTTAGGTTCAAATTTTCAAAGTTGATGTGGAGGACAATTGTCTCATTCTGTCTGGGGTCGTGGGGCGCAAGGGGTTGTTCGTTTTTATAGTTTTTTGGCTTTTGGGGTTTTTTTTTGTTTTTCAAAACCTAATTCTTAAAATCCACTTGCCTTTCAGGTGCAGACCCTGTTGACACAAATGCAAGACAAGTTCCAAACGATGTCTGACCAGATTATCAGTCGCAATATCCTTTATACCTACCTGAGGTCTCATGTCACTAGCTATTTAACTTTTTTCCAAATTGAAAAAATATCAGGTCTTTCAGGAGAAAAAGAACCAAAACTTAGACTTAGTGGAAGTCATATCTATAGCAAAGTCCGCCTCTGTTGACAACAATTTTGTATTGGAATTTTAATTTAAAAAACCCAATAAACAAACAAACAAACAGCATGAATAGCAAATAGTATAGACACAGTGCCGAGGTGAGTCAAAGCCATAGAGAGAAAGGAAAAAAAACAGGAAGACGTCGGAAGAGGGAATCGAACCCAGGACCTGCCACGGCACCGATTCGCCTGGCCATGGCACCGATTCGCCTGGCCACTGCCAGAACAGCGGGCTTACCAACTGAGCCATCCGCAAGGACATCAGCCATTTGTCTTAGTAATAGTGCTAGAGTAGCTTTCAGTCGAAATTCCTGTAATCACTCCTTAGACGTAACAATCTACCAGGACTACCCAGGCCCATTTTTTAATTTCTTTATTTTTTCTTATGTATTTATTTATTTACTGATTTGGCATATTTAAATTTTCAGACTTTTCCAGGATTTTTTGGCGAACATAGCGACATATTTGTACAGTAAAGGTTTATTTGATCAATTTCTGAAATGAGCAAGTAGCTGCTATTTTAAGTTTTGAAATCACTTTTGAATGTATTGTGTCTGTTTTGTGTTGTCAGAGATTACCTACATATATTAATATTAGAAAATGAGCTAATTGTGACAAAACTTGATATGATAGATTGATTTAAGTATACATTTGTTGAAAGAGGAATAAATAAACAACTAGATCGGTTTAAAAAAATAATTTAGGGACGCTTTATTTTTTAACCTTGACCCTCACTTTTCTCAGAAAGCTGAGGTTAAAAGTCAAAGGTCTAAAACTTTTGTCTGATAAGTTACAACTTTGAAAATTCCATGAAATCTTAGTATGATTCATTCAGATTCAGAAAGTGTAAAGTCAGTTAGGGTTCATATTTATAGTTGGTAAGTTATTTGCATTTTATAATGGAAGTGCCTTTGGGACAAAACAAAACAAACAAATGAAAACTACGAAAAATGTTGAGGAAAAGCAGCAGGTAAGACAGTGCATAGTGTCCACCAGAATCAAGAGGACAAGGGAAATATTAGAAGAGTAAAAGACAGGCCAGAAATAGACACTTCCTTAACTTTCCAAACTATTTGGGACTAGAAAATTAAATAAATTAATTATAGCATTTATATAGCGCTTATCTATGGTCATCACCATCCTCTGAGCGCTTTACCATATTCCTGGCAGACAACCAACATGGAACACATGATGAGACAAGTAGCCTGTTAGGCGCTTTACAATATTTCGGATAGAGACAAGATTGTCTGATCAACAACCAGGGGGACCTCCGAGCTTTACATCCATCTCCGATAGGATGAGGTAGGTGTGGTAAAGTGCCTTACCCAAGGGCACAACGTCATTGGCCAGAGACTATATGGGGCAGCTGATCTTGGAAGTGACCCTTTGCGTCACCACTCCAAACATGAGCCTGGATTGTGATTGCTTGACTCTTGCATGTAGTGAGATGCGTTAACCACTGAGCCATCAATGTCCGATACAATACAAGTGTGGTTATCTGAACTATGAGGAATGACAAGAGATATTTGTTCGACTCGGCTTGGTCACCTAAAACACACATTTATGAAGCCCTAGCACTTCATTCACTCAAATCATCATGTGAAATGCAGGGTTGAACTGATCTTGTGTCGTAGGAAAGCTGAATTAAACATAATTCTAATATTTTTATTCCTAATTTTCAATCCTTCACCCGAATCATCCATGTATTTGTCCAAAATCCAGTTTCACAAGTTTGGAAATTTTCATGCTTGTCGTATCAAAGGATACAGAGTGAAAAAAGGCTGCTGTGTAGATGGAAGAGTTCTATGTTAGTGTTAGTGTCCATAGACACCTAGCACAGGATGTATGGTGAATTCAGAGGGATTTTTTCCCTTTCGTTGACGGCTGATATTTGTGGCCGTCAGTTGTGTCACAGATTTTATCGGCTGTCAACAGATTTTTGTTTAAATAACCATTAATTTTTATTTGTAATTATGACTTTGCAGGCCTAGAACTGCCTTGCCTGATATTGGCGATGAATAAATAAACTCCAGTACGTATTATTATTTTTTCTTTAACTCTGTCACTTGACGACATGGGAGGACGCATTGACGATTTGGAGAAGAACATTGCCAGCCTGATGACTCAAGCTGGGGTAGACGAAGGAGGCGTGTAGAAATAACACACAAGACCAGACCAGCACGCGTCATAATATAATTGTGATTCTTCCTTTTTCTATCATCAAAGTATTCCTTCCTGTTGTAGATTATCTTTCTTTCACCATACTACTGACATCTTATTGGATCGATTCTCTTTTTCAGAAATGTTGATCTTGTGGTAAAGGTTTATTTCTTTTATATATATATATATATATATGTGTGTGTGTGTGTGTATCTTTCTGAATAGACCTTTGCCCTTTTTCTCAGCTTTTGAGTTTTGAAAGTCTTACAAATAATAATATTCATTCATACAAGCAGTATTGGGATGATTAGATGGTCATCATGAAATGAGATCGTTCATCAGTGAAGTTGAAATCTGTTTTTGCCTCTGTGTTTCAAAGCAAAGAGTAGATGTCTGGAATGCAATACCCCTTGTAAGAGAAACAGAAATGTTCAATAAGATAATTCTCTGTAATGGAGAGATGTGATGAGTATTCTTGCCTTATCATTGAATTACAATTGTCATCATTGGAAACAAAAATGCTTTATCTTATCATGATTTTTGGGAAAACTTTCTCTTTTGAAAAAAGCATAATAGTTTTAGGAATATCTTCAATAAAAAGGGTACAGTTTTTGTGTCACAGTTACAAAATAATTAAAAGGATAGTTTGTTATTAAAATTTTTTTTTGTTTTCTCTCACGAAAACTAATTTCCAGTTTCGGATCTAACCCAGACTTTCTTGCCCTTCCAAGGCAATCTTAAATTTGCATTCCACTCTTCGACTAAAATCAAAACGCCTCAGTTCATTTTATTGTAGTCATTCTTTTGTTTGGTGCAAACTGTCCAAAAACAGATTGTCAAATGCAATAATTCAATGATTAAAGTAACTTGTTCTTTGAAAACCTGTCTTGTTTATTTTTTAATTTGTCAACATGGAACAGACATGATGAAAATGGTGTATTTGGGACAAAGCTGTCTTTTGAACACAAGGGGGCTTTTAAAGATCCTGGGTCTTCCTGAACCATCATCATGCTGTCATGAGTGTTGGGCATTGATTATTTTTGTAAGGAGAGATATTTTTTGTCATTGTAAATCGTCTATCTGTGGTTTCATTATGTGTTTTGAGAGATGATGTTTATTTTTAAGTGTAAATCAATTCTCTACTGTTTGTGGTTTGATCTGTTCCTTCTTTGAACTTATTCTATCATCTTACTTTCCTATGGGCTCCTCTATGACCCTCATGTGCCATAGGGCCCTAAAACCTCCAATAAACAAACAAATCACCTCTTGATGGTGTCCATATGTGTTTTGAGAGATATTTATTTTTTAGTGTAAATCATCTCTGCTGTTTGTGGTTTGATCTGTTCCCTCTTTGAACTAATTCTTCTATAATCTTGCTTTCCCCTGGGCTTCTGTATGATGACCCTCGTGTTTCTCAGGGCTCTAATACCACAAATAAAGCTTGTTTATTGGAGGTTTTAGGGCCCCACAGCACACGAGGTTTTGGCACAGTGTCAAGGAGAGTCAAAGCCATAAAAAGAAATGAAAAAAACAGGAAGTCATTAGAGGAGGAAATAGAACCCAGGACCTGCCACGGCACCCATTCGCCTGGCCACTGCCAGAACAGCGGGCCTACCTGTTTTTTTCCTTTCTATGGCTTTGACTGACCTCGGCACTGTGCCTATACTAATTTCTGTCTATTTTCACCAATTCATTCTTTGTAATTTTGATTGAAGGCAACTGATAAAAAAAGTGAAAAGAAATGCATTTAATAATCATTTCAATACGGGTTTTATTTACAAACAAAACATGAGAATAAAGCATAAACCATGTCTCTTGTGTCAGGACTTTGTTGACTTTGACTTTGACCCTGACACTTGCTTCCACCTGAAATATAAGATGAAGAGAATGTCAGTGAGTGTGAGAAGTAATAATTCAAATCAACGTCACAGTGACACTAACCGCATTACATGTGGCATAATAATGTGGTAGGTTCTGCTATTGCTCTCCGCTTTCGAACCAGCATCTTTAATTTTACTTCTGAGTGTGAAAAGACAAAACTACCTATACACTGCTAGGTGACAAAGGGCAGAAAGATACTGATACAGTGGAGAGTAAACCCACAATTCATTCGACTTCCAAATGCTCACTCACCAGTTGCATTAAAACTATATGAATATGAAATCTTTAAAAGCAAGCAACGTGCAGCTGACAAATAACCATTTGAGGTTAAAGTTTCACAGCATCTTGTCATCTTCCATACAAGGACAGACTGTAAGGGCATTTTTACTGCTGCACTAATTTCAACCTCAGTTCATACGGGAAGGATAACGCAATGACCACTTGCAAACCCACTCTCCTTGACATTTCACATAACAACAGCCATTTCACAGCTCAACCACATTGAGTTAGTACAGTGTGATTTCTGAGTGTGGGTCCACTCTTGTCCCAGTCCTAAGGTGATCATTGAGTAAGAGTGGCTGTACTGGAATTCCAACCCGCACATTTGTTTTCTTCGGAGTCCGAATGATAGTCATATCACAGACACTGTGGCACAATTGGTAAGGCGTCAGACCGTCATGCTGAAGAGCGTGGGTTTGATTCCTGCTGGTGCCATTGTGCTAGCCACACTGTGGGGCTGCTGCCTGGGTTGTCCCAATCTTTGCTTGGGACAGACCCAATTAGCAAACATCCCCTGAAGGATGAATAAAGGGAATTTTATTTATCTTTTATCTAACTTTTATAATCCAATTCCTTCTTGAATGCATGGGCCACAGCAGTGACTTGCTCACAAGTGGACAGGCCAGTTTTCCATATAATTTGCCCATAGCATCATGAAACATATTCAAAGCTGAAATCAATGTCAGAATCAACCCTAAAATACATCCAATCTAAGCTCATTAAGACAACAAGGTCTTCATATTTTTTTTTTTCACACTGAGTAAGGATTATCATTTTTAAATGCTGATGATGAAAATATCACATTGATTATCTTTAAACTGTAAGTGTAAAAGTAAAAGAAAATTATTAATAGCAAGATTCAATGTATTTATCATAGATAATAATCACTCCCAAATTATTTCTCACTAAAAACATGTAGATATAAATTTGTCTCCTATAGCCTGAACTACTTTCAATAATGTCACAGGACCTTTTTTTTTACGCACTGTGTCAGACTCATTCAACCTCGTACTTCTACAATCAGATTACTTTATTCAATTCATTTACTTGTCAAGAAGTTCCTCCTCATCCGAGTCATCCTGATTGCTGGATTCTGAATTGGCATCACTACCAGAGTCTGCAGCAGCATTGTTGTTGCGTCGTTTTGACTTGGACGACGACGATGACATCTTGCTCTTCTTTCGTTTTTTCTCTTTTTTATGTTTTGATTTCTTCTGGAAAAGGGTTATGGTGAAAAGCAAAATAATTAAAAGAAACAACAAGGCGCCCAAATTATGCTAACAAAAACAGCTGAAAAGAATAAAACAAATTTTATTTTAAATCCTTCAATGTTGTATTTATGATCTGTATTTTAACACGCTTCTCTGCAAAGTTAATTGATCCATGCGGGTGGTTGGCAAGTGTCCCTGGTGGGCACTTCTACCTCTGTTTCTTATCTTTTACACTGAATCTATTGTCTTACTCTTTCCCCTTTATTGTGATGTCCTGTTTTTGTTGTCTTATTTGCGACTCAGTGGTCATCCTTTATTTCATGACTTTTGGTACATTACTGCAGGGTCACAAGTTAAATGTACTGGGTACTTATGGACACAAAGGGGGTTTAAAGATCCTGGGTCTCCCTGGGCCATAATGCTGTTATGATTATGAGTGATGGCCATTGTTTATTTTTGTAAGGACAGATATTTTTTGTCATCGTAAATCATCTTTCGGTGATGTCGATATGCGTTTTGAGAGATAATATTTATTTTTTAGTGTAAATCATCTCTTTCATGTTTGTGGTTTGATCCCCTATTTGAAATAATTCTATCATTTTACTTTCCCCTGGGCTCCTCTATGACCCTCATGTGTCGTGGGTTCCTAAAACCTCCAATAAACAAACAAATAACTGATCCATAAACAGTAATCTCTAACACATTTAGATCTCCGTAAATTCCACAAAAAAAAGTCAACATCGCAATATCAGAAGGCACATTTTTCACTTTGAGCCACAGGATTTTTCAAGAACTCTAGTGACTGGAAAAGGTTTAGTCGTAAAATACTTCTACATCTATCTTTGATAAACTTAATTTTGAGTCAGACACAACCGTGCTATATATAAATTTGCTGGTAGTGGAAGCATTGGCACTGATATTAGTAGCTATCAAGACAACCACCAAGCCATGATAGATGATTATTAGAAGAGAAAAAAAGATCAACAATTCAAAGTAAGCGTCCTTCCTGAATGCAACACTCGTCTTCATTCACTCACATTATTATCATTGAGGTCTTGTGGTCTACATTGTGTGTTAAGAAATGATATAATATATATTTTTTAGTGTAAATCATCTTGCTTCTGTTTGCGATTTGAGCTGTTTTTTTCTTTTAACGATTTCTGTCATCTAACTTTTCACCTGGGCTCCTCAATGACCCAAGAGTGTCCTGGGGCCCTAAAACTTTCAATAAACAAACAAACAAATTTCCTAAATGACAAGAGGATTGTCAAAAGTATGTTTTGGGTACAATACTCCTATTTGTTAAAAACTTGAAAGGAAGTTTCCCTCCATCCATCTTGCTTCTAGCAGTTTGTAGACAGCTTCCTGCAACCCTTCGAAGTCATGGGTCAGTGACTTTGGGCTCCCATGGATCGTCTACGCAGTAGTTACCAAATACGCACGGCTGATTTCTTGTACAAGATGGCTCAGGTAGTGTCTCACCTCTGCCCTTACTATCAGAAGAAGGTGCAGAGGACATACCACATCATCCTTGACTGCCCACTTACACAGCTGGCGTGCGAATATAGAGCTATACTAATACAATTCAAAATTTTACCCAGTCTTTTCAGGATTGGGTGAACACAAACAGAACACTGAAGTTATGGGAGCCTGGGAGTCCGTATCCGTATCAAGGCTCCCAAGTCAATCAAATAATGTAGAAGGGTAGCAGCCGTCAGTGATCATTTCTGTTTTGTTTGAAGTTATGCCTTTAGACCACCACGACAAAGCAATGGTCCAGCAACACAGTGGGTTTTTTCAGAGACCAACCAATCAATGAGTAGCCAATGCTGCCTACCTTTTTGTCTTTCCTGTGTTTGCTGATTCCGTCCCTGGAATGGTGGCGATGCGTCCTGTGTTTGTTGACCTCCTCTTCCTCATTTCTTTTCTCTTTGACAGCAGCACTTTTATACAAATCCCCTGAGGATGTGATCAACAAAATTTATCAAGTAAAAATTAAAAAAAAACAAAAAACACTGTTTGGCAAAATGACTTTTTCTTACCTACAGCCAAATTGAGAATGAGATATAGGTCAGATTCTTAAAAAAGGAAGATTTAAGTTTCTATTGATCCTCTTCAACACTGAAGGCTGTAGCACAGGACAGAGACACCTGGAGTTCCCTAGTACAAGAACTTCATGAGTGTGATTAGGCAAAGAACAATGGTGAAATCAATGATCACAGCTTTGGGCAAGCGTCTCTTTGACTGTGAAGCCGTCATCATCATCATTTTCAACACAAATTTTCACTTCACCCCATAATTATTCAAACAAGCACAAAAAAATTAATTGTAAATCATCTCCTTGAGGCATCAAGACCTGTTTGGAGAGATGAGATTTATTTTTAGTTTAAATCACATCTCTGCTCTCAGTGGTTAAACTTACGCCTGCTCTCTATTTCAAATAATCTTTGCCTTACTTTCCCCTGCAGACCTATCTATTTCTCATATATTATATTGTGTCCCCAATAAACAAACACAAAAACAATTGCACTCCCTAAGTTCAACTTTAACTTTAACCCAGTTCTCGACCATTTGTTTTCCTTATTTTTCCCTCTCATATTGATGAGTTTACAAGAAGAGGAAAAAAATATAAAAAAATAAAATAAACCAAACACCAACAAACCTCCACCAGCAGTCCACGAAGTCGTAGGGGTGGCAGAGACGGGACCCAAGGAGGGAGGGAGGGCAGGTCCGTAGGAATCCCCATCTTTAGAACAAACAAATGGTAAATTCATGGGAAGATTATGGTTAAAACCCCATGCACACACCAACCCACCCACCCACCCACTTCCAGGCACGCCCAAACAACATACCAAGGCATGCATGCATATTCATTAATAGTGGATGACAAGAGGTTACATAACTATACTATTAGTTATATTAGCCGCTTAACATTCTTCTTTATCCCCATCCCCTATGTAAGTGAATAAGACAGATGCTGAGTGATGATATTTACTTTACCTTCATATTCACCCTCATCATCTTTCCTTTGGGTTGCCTCACTGTTCCTGCCACTGGTGACGGCGGCATTGACATCGTTATTCACCTCGTCCAGGACACTAAAGACAGACTTGGCACCAGCACCAAAACCCCATCGAGTCTGAGAGCGCCTGGACTTGATGCTAGGGTCTCGCACCACGCTGGAAAATGGATTCTCTGCCCCTGCCAATCGCACCGTGGAAGACCGATCAGGAGTTTTCTCACTCTCGTTATACATATATAGTTGACTCTTCCCAATGGCTGAACTGCCACCGTGCCTTTCATCATTGTCTTTTTTATCTGTTGGACAGATCAAATCATCGCCTTTTTGTAGTTGTACCAAATTTTGTCAAATAAGATGCCTTATTTTCAAAAACCTTAGACCAGTTAATCCTCTTTTCAACAAGGTCTGGAGTTTAAAAAACAAGAGGATAAATATAAGCCACCTGTTTGATGTGCTGTAATATTTTGGACACAAACAACGATGTCTACTAACATGGGTACTACTGAGCTTTACACATCCATCTCCAAATAGAATGAGGTGAGTGCGGTCAACTGCCTTATCATGGGTCTCGACTCCCAAGTTTTGAAAAAGAAGGAAATCTGCGTGACCAACCTACTCCTTTTTCTTTTTTTTTACTAAGCCGCCCATATAATCGACCTTTTATTTTTTTTACTTTCTTTAAGATATACTGCATTTAAATAAACAAAGATGACGTGTGCATTTACAATATATAATCTCTGTACTGTTTATAAACAATGCTGGGGTGACCGACAGTTGAGAAAAAATTACAGTAGTAATGAAGACACAGCGGAGAACAGGACGGGAACAGAAATCCACTATATAGTGGAAAACTGAGATCCATGCTTACCTAAGAGCGCCCTGTGGTAAATCAGCACATTGGTCTTTATCAATGAGCAGATACCACCACAGGCAACAGCAACTATTGTTTGGCTAAAGATCGAGTAATACCCCATATGTATTGCTCATTATGCCATGCAAGATTAAGCACGGTGGACTGATCATCTGCTAAGGCAGTATGAAGGGATATGGATAACAAAAAAAAACCAAAGCTTGTCCAAGAGGGCACACCTCCAGTGACCTTGAATATGCATCGGACAGTAGAGCTGGGGACTCAGCTCATGCCTTACCCTTCCTGACACTACGAGACATGCTAGGAGTTGCATTTAGTCACATTTAGCAAAATCTTTTTCTTCATTTATATCAACAGACTCACTGAGACTGAGTACTACTGCCGATGTGTTCCACACAGAGCCATTGACATCAGATTACCCAACCCATGAGTAATCTAGCCTTTCCTTCGGATGCCCTGTATCCACAACATGGTGGATAGAAGAACAAGTTTTGTTTCTTTACCGGTAGTTTAAGGCCTCACTACACACAAGGGTCATAGAGGGACCCAAGGTGAAAGTAAGATGACAAAATTAGTTAACTCGTTCCACACAGAATTAAATATACCCTTCTTGTGGAACTTTAAAAGAAACCTGTGGTGAAATCTTCTACTGAGTCGTCACACCATACGGAATGAGTTAAAAGAGAGAGCAGGTTCAAATCACAATAATCAGAGATCATGACCTATAACTAAAAAATAAATATCATCTCTCAAAACAAATACACTAACGTCACAAAGAGATGATCCACAATGACAAATAATAACATCTCTACAAAAACAATTTTGACATTTTATTCATTTTATCTGAGGATAAATACCTTCTTTGAGAGTCTCTGTAAAGTCCATTGGTTTGCCGATCACACCCGAGGACAGATTTGAATTTGCTTCGACAGAGCCTTCCTCTGCTCTTTCATTATGTTCTGCATCTTCATTCATAGATTCTTGCAGTTCTCTGTCTGAGTTTTCGTCCTCTGATTTTTCACTCTCCATCTTTTTTTCATCTCCCTCCTCAGAGTCTTCGGAGTCTGAGTTTTTAAAAATGGCTCGGAACAAATCCACGTCTGGCTCTTCCGTCTCTTCATCCTCTCCCTGCTGATTTTCTGGCCTCACTGTTTCCTGTTCTAATACATCTTTTTTAGCTTCCTCCTGAATAGAACCAAACAGAAGAAATTATGTTCAAAAAGGGAACCAGAGATACCAACTTCATCATTTTTGTTTTTTTTGTTTTTGTTTTTTTTTTGTGGTGAGATTAAATTAAACATTTTAAATTTTAAATTTAAAAATTATTTAGATTTCTCAGGGTAAAAAAACTCCCAGAACAAAATAATCCTTTAGTATAAATCATTTTGGAACTCTATAAGAATAAAAAAATTTTTTAACAAAATACCTGGTGGAGTCTGAAACCGATTGAGCTACTGAACCACATGTTGTCCTCACAATTATAGACAAGAGCAGGCATGAGTTCATACAGAACAAGTCGATTGTGATTAAGATGGACATTTTAACTATAAGGCGAGGAAAAGTAGCAGGACACACAACTGGGGACGCATGGGAGCCTGAAACCTTATCCAATTGAGCTACTGAGCCACATGTGTGTCTTTACGGTTACAGACAGGAGCAGGCATGAGTTCATACAGAACAAGTTGACAGTGATTAAGATGGACGTTGTAACTATAAGACAAGGAAAAGTAGCAGGACACACAACTGAGGACACTTAACAACCACTAGGCAATGAAAGTTGAAACACAAAGACTTGAACCCCAGCAGCACTTGACAAGAAACTCCATGGGAAGGCTAAAGACTCTAAGGGAAGGCTAAAGACTCCATGGGAAGGCTAAAGACTCCATGGGAAGGCTATAGACTCCATGGGAAGGCTAAAGACTCCATGGGAAGGCTAAAGACTCCATGGCTGACATTGGACTGCAAAGCATAGATGTCATTCAGAGCAAAGAAGACAAAGAAGAAGTTGATAAAGGGGAAGAAGAAGAAGAAGAAGAAGAAGATGGAGCAGGGCTGGGAGAAGGAGGAGGTGGTGGAGGAGGAGATGGAGAAAGAGGAGAAGAAGAAGAAGAAGGAGGAGGAGGGCTGGGAGGAGAAGGAGGAGGAGGTGGTGGAGGAGGAGATGGAGAAAGAGGAGAAGAAGACAAAGAAGAAGAAGAAGAAGAAGAAGAAGAAGAAAAAGAAGAAGAAGAAGAGACATGTAGACAAATAATATACCGGCAGCTTATGGAAGTTTGGATCGTCCAGGACTTTGAATATGGATGAAAGAGTCGCCTTCTTCTTTTTGGAGGCCTTGTTGTCACCCCCATCGACATCTTGAAATGATTCATTTCCTGTAGGCCGTGACGTTTCTAGAGAAAGAAAAAAAATTATGGTTTAAATACGAGTATTGTAAGCAGAGGACGACAATGTACAAAGTTCACAGACAGCCTGAGCAAGATTGTAAACAACAAAAGTTATTGTCTACAATTGATGTCATCAGACGGACTGAATGTAGAGAGGAATGTACAGGCTTGATCGCCAATGTATGCAGCAGCCCTGACAACTGATGATGATGATGATGGTGATGATGTTGATGATGATGATGACAATGACGATGATGATGATGTTGATGATGATGATGATAATGATGATGATGATGATGCTTGTAACACTATCTCTATTTACCAAATCTTTCAACCAGCTTCACAAACTAGAGTTTGACAAAAGTATATCTATTTTAATATTCTTCAACTAGGCTGTAACGGCATAATTATTTTTCCAGGCAATGATACGTACCCTTATGACCACCTGAATCAGGAATGCTGGCTGGTTTGTTGGGTCGGAAATCTCCCACGGTCAGGAAATTGAACACCGAATACTTGTCCCGTTTGACAAATGGAAGACCCACTATGTCTGACCTGAAAATAATTTAGAAGTTTAACACAATTTAATCAAATAATAATAATAATGATAATAATAATAATAATAATAATGTGTGATTTACATCGCGCTGAAATCCATTACAGATGCTCAACAAGCGCATAATAAAACACAAAATCATTCAGAGGTCAAAATAAGCAAATAAATCACATGATGGATTAATACACAATTCTTCTATTTTTGTAATGCTCCTCATTGAAAAGACTGGATAAGGTGTTTTTTTTTTTTTTCTCTTTTGAAAAGGAATAGTTTGATATTACTTTTTATTTCAATACCAGATTTTGTATGTATATACTTGATCTGCTTCAGCCAAGGAACTTTGTCACACACTCGATTTAATCAGGAACAGGAACAATTTGAGTCATCATTGGTTAAATGAGGAAAGTCCTTATAAACAGACAAGATGAGGTCAATTAAATATATCAAATACCCTAACTTCATCTCAACAGAGGAAATTTGTATGCAGGGTCTGTCCCAAGGGAAGACTTGCAAATCCTAGTTAAAAGAGGAACAATCATGAAAAAAACCTTGCCTTACCAGTGAGTAAGGATTCTTCTTCTTCCATTGAACTGACAGACTCAGCTGTGCTGAGTGTAAACGTCAATGGCAGGAATTTAATTTGAATTTGAGAGGTTGAAATTCTGACACAAAGAGCCTCACATTTCTAGTGCCTAACTCGCAGGGTACCTTATCTTACCAGTCATTATCAACACTAAGATTATTTACGCCTAGGTAACTTACAGCAGTTAGGCCTATTCCTTGCTGAGCGCGTTCTGTCATGCGATCTCTTTTCTAAAAGTCTTGTTTTCCCACACACAAGTGTGTCACTTCATTGTAGAGAGAAATGTGTTCTATGTGTGAGTACATGCATTACTGAACTGTTCAACCTGCCACTGATGTGGGAGGTAACTGATGAGTTGCCCTCTTCACTGTTTATAGTGGAAAAAAACTCCCAAGAAGAGAGGAAAACCCAAAATAACATGGTCAAGAATAGTAGAAAAGTAAAGGGGAAGGTGTGAATGAACGCATGAGTGAATAAAAATATATATTTGTATGGTGCCCACCTCCACTTTAAACACAAAATGCTTGTCGGTACTTATAAAAGTTAACATAAATTACAAAGATCAATGACATTCAATTTTGCAATTCGAGGCAAAATTAGAAAATAAATTTCTTTACACTTATTATAACTATACACTTTGGAACTTGAAACAGCACGATGTGCGAGGATGACTCAAGACAGACAGGAGTGGAGGGTCTTCGTTGCTGCGTAAAGTAGAATTAAGTAGATACCCTGACTTTCCTGATCTTACCCTGGGTAAGGATTGGGGACGTTGAACCTCCGACATAGCAGCTTGTCTGGGTGCCACTCGTGTTCCTCCCGCGTCAACTTGCCAAACATCTTCATCTCGGCAGCCTTGACCTCATCAGATGCGGCCTCCTTGTCCTCTTTCAAAGCTTCCTGTGCCTTATCGTCCAGCATGGCTCCCTCCACAAACCGAGAGGACATCATGGCCGACATCGGACGGAACAGCCGTGCTGAACGGGCAAACTCGTCCCGCTCCTTGGCTTTCTCCCACTCTGTCTGTGTCCCTCTGTTGTACAATGACACTTCAGCGTAAGGATCTGAAATGGAAATCATGCACGTGTTGTGTTTTTACAGCTCTTGCATTACAATTTATTTGAGGCAATTGAAGCGCTGTTTTCCAAAATTTGCTAGATCACTGTTTAAGCAATTCTCAGATATTTCGACTATGGGCTTCTTTGTGATAGATGCCCAGAGATGCCTTGCCCCTGGACCAATAAATAGGAATTCAAAGGACAGAAAAAGAGTAATCTTAGACCAAAAAGCAGAATCAACTAAATTTTTACTCAATAAGAGGGTTTTTTTTTCACTGACATGATTTAAACAATCTAATCGATTGCAGTTTGATAACAATGGCAACTATTGACTGACGAGAAAGAAAGGGAAAATAAGCGCAACCTTCTCCCTTGGAAAAAGAGCTTCAAGAATAGCGTGGGTTTACTGGAAGCAGATTTCCGACAGTTACCAACACTGTCCAAATATTGCTGATAAATGCGAGTGACTGAGAAATGTCAGGGAATGAGAATGATGGAATCAACAGCTCGTCATCAAGTGAAACACGGAAAATAAATGACTTCTACAGAATGGTGGAATCAGCAGCCATTTAGCAATATGATTTCACAAAAAGCGGAAAGGTAGACAACTCTGCATCCACCGTCATAAAAAAAAAAGCTAAAGACTGTCAGAGAGAACAGGTAAAACCAAAAATAGCAGAGGGATAATTTACTATAAAAAATAAATATCATCTCTCAAAACACATCAACGCAAGCCCCCCAAAAATCACCTCTCCTCACAAAAATACACAAAGCCCACCCACCACCCATAGCAGCATAATGTTCAAATAGGCTCAGAATCTTTAAATCCCCTTTGGGTACAAAAGCATTTAGCACAGTAAACTGTGACCCTACAGTTATGTACCTACCTACCTCATATGACTTGAGAGACAAAACGGGGACCGCTATTCCCGGTCTCTCATCACACCTCAATCCTGTGTGTGTTCACCCAATCTTTGTTTATTGGAGGTTTTAGGGCCCCACGACACACGAGGGTCAAAGAGGACCCCAATCTTTGTACGACTGGGTGGACACAGTTATGTATCAAAGACATAAAATGGGAGATGACAAGTTTAACAAAAACAAAACAACAAAACAAAACAGGAAAGAAGAGAGATGAAGTCAGCTAACAGCTTCAATGTAAAAGTGAAGAGAGAGGAGTTGAACCCCTAAGGATTGCCTCTAACCTTTATTCCTTATCAGCTCTAACCCATCACTTAATTCGCTTTGTACATTTTGATTTCTTTAAAAAGAAGAGTACCTACCTGACGCTCCTCGTTTGACAGCTGCCAAGTATTGTTCGTATCGAGCTTGTTTGTCCGGATCTTTCCGGAAAGGCTGTAGGCTCATACCACCCTGGAAAAGAGGCTTGTGGCCGTCCATCCCTGCACCGACGGTCACCTTCGTTTCAGAATTCTCAGAGACAGCAGGTGTGAACTTAGATAGGAATCTTGGACGTGTATTTTCTGGTGTGGGGACATTGTTGTCAATTTCTTCCTTCAAAACAAAACAAAATAGAACAAAATGAAACAAAACAAAATAAAAATGATGATAAGATTATCATCAACAATTTGAGCAATACAAAAAGAAAAGAAAAAAGTGCTGGCTGCCTGAACCTTGGTGTCACAATCGATGAGGCATTGGGCTTCAATAAGGCATTGGACTCTCATGCTGAAGGGTGCCGGTTCGATTCTTGCCGGAGCCACCGTGCTGGCCCCACTGCTGAACTGCACTGTGGCTCACATCTGGTCTTCCCTTCTAGAGACAGAACCAGAAGATATACTTCCCCTCAAGGGATAAACAAAGGCAATTTTATCCTTTTGTTTTATTTTTATTCTAAAACAGCATAAACATCTGATTTCATCCCCGACAGTGGACGACAGCTGCAGACATTCATAATAGGAATGAATGAGAAGAAACAGATCATGCAATCAAAATCAGTACGGGCACATCTACATTCTGAAGTAAAGAAGACAAGAAGATTTAAAAACCTAATTTTTATTCAATATTATTGCCATAAGTGTTCACATCAACTATTTATCAATCCACTACAAGAGATTTTTTTTATTCATCCTAAACAAAGAAGAATTAAGAAAATGTACCCATTTATAACTCCATTTGTTTCCACTTTTCCACATTCCATAAATTACCTTGAATACCTGTATCTTTATCAATAAAAAGGCATTACACACCTAAGGACACATATGGAAAAAGCACTTGTCTCTGACCTTGATTTGGTTGCCCGGTCGACTACTCTGGGCTCCTTCCCGAGACTTTGTCAGAGATTTGGTCATTGCGATGGCTTCCTGTGTGTCACGGATGCGAGACTTGTCACCAGCACTGACCAGATCAAACACTGAATCTAAAGCCAAAAACAAAAACAAAAACAGAAAGAAAACAAAACAAAAAGAGAAAAAAGAAAATTGCCTCCAAATAATGAAATCAAATCTTAAAAGCTGGAGCTAAGATCTAAATTTCTTAGAACTTTTGGCTTTTAACACAAAGCAAAAACATTATGTAAATTAAGTAATTTTGTTAAAATTTGTGGGGGGAGGGGAAGGGGGGTCTGTCTATCTGATCCAACTGGGTATGGTACTTGCAGTTTGTTTCTCTCAAGACTACAAAACTGAACGTTCTCTTAATGGATGAGATTTAAAAAAAAATAAAAATAAATAAAATTGAAACAAAATATTGCTTACATTTTTTCTATCTCAGATTTAACTGATGAAATCCCATGACCTAATAGCGCTCTTCAACTCCAGGCATTTTTCCATTTTAAGAGGAAGCCTAGACTTGGGATAATATTATAAGTTCCTTTCACTGTATTCTTTGAGTTGTCTTCTTTTTTTTTTTCTTTTTTTTTTTTTGCATGGTTAGAAGTCTATATACAGTAGAACACACTTGTAAAGCACAATCTTATAAAGAACTGATGGTTATGAAGAACAGATGTTTCAGCACCTCATATGAAATGAACACATTAATCCCAACTGACATAAAGAACTACTGATACAAAGCACTTATTTGGACAAGTCCTGAGCTGTTCTTTATATCAGTGCTGTACTGTACTAGAAATAGCTTTCTCCAAATACTTTTCATTATTATTGTTATCAATCTAAGCAAACATAGTTTCAATACCGGTGCATCAATTGAGCTTCATGTTCCCCTGGAACACCTTGAAAAGTATGTAGCTACGCCCACTGAGGCACTTTGAAGAGTATGCACTACTTTCCATTTTGGAATTTGCTACTTTATTCATTCCTTTTAAAATTTTAAAAAGTGTGTGACTGGATGTGTGTATGGCTGAAAGATTTTTATGAACTGTTTATAAATGATAATGTAAAGCACAATGAGGTCTCGACAAAAGGCACTATATAAATCTTCATATCGAATTGTATCCTAAAAAATGGAGACACAGCCTACTTGAAAAAAAACCCAAAAAAACAACAAAAAAAAAACCCAGCTCCAGAACTTGCAATGCTCAAATGAAAAGAAAACATACTCATGATGGGAGTCTCTCCAAGCATTAAGCCACGATCCACAGCCGTCATTTGGTTTCGACTCCCTTCTGCGTCTTCTTTCTTTCTCCTTCTAGACCAGTGGAATGGCTTGAAATTTGGAGGCAGACTGGGAGGTGGGTATTTCTACAGGGATATTGTAAAAACAAAACAAAAACAAAAAAAAAGAAATTAAGAGTGAAATTAAGACTATGATAATACTTGATTCATCCCATAAAATGAAATTTGTATACAAACATTCATGTTTTAAATGACTGTACACACGCACACATTTCACATAAAATTTAGTCAACATATTCCCTACTTTTCAAATAATTACGAAAAGGACATTAGAATTCTAACAGATGCCTTGTGGTAAATTGGCTTATTGGTGTTTATCAATGAGCAGATCCCACCAATGAAGATCGAGTATACAGTGATACCCCTTGTATTTCTCATAATGCCAAGCAAGATTAGGCACAGTGGACCAATCTTCTGCCTGTCTTCATTTCTTGTGATCCAGAGTTCTTCCCGGCTCCTTGGAGCTGGGTCCAGACACTGCTTAGGCAGTATGAAGGGATATGGAAAACAAAACAAAACAAAACAGAATTCTAACAGTAAGAATGTTGTTTAAAACTATCGTTTTTTAAATTATGATGAGAAAGTGGATGCTATTTTACAGACGTGGGCTGGACATAGGACTTCAATGATGCGAGGTTAAAGGCTCTATTGAAAATTCCTTTTAAGGAACCATCCAATCACAGAAAACTGTCTATCTGTCTCAAGGGAAGCCTGGGACAACCCAGGTATTAGCCGCAGTGAAGTGTGTTTTTTTCTTTTTCAGTGAGGACAGTTTATCCGTCATGTCCCTTAGCAATGGCAAAAGTGACAACTCATTAATACACGTTAACACAGTGAGCACATTTCTGTATCCTGTTACATATTTAAATTGCCTACGTCAAAACAAGACTTTGAAAAAAAATCACCATCCAGGCCCTACTCAAAAGAGGAATATAATGATTGAAACTTTTTCTAAAGTAAATAATCTAAGCATTGATAATCTTTTAAGCCTTTCAGTTCTAACCGAGCTTGCATTTTTTAGTTATAGTCCAGGGTATAGACATTGCACTCCAATTGATTCCCTCAAATCACTAAGAAGAATAGAGCAGACTCCCAAACAACGATGATGGAATAAAAGGTTACAAGAGAGAAGAGGTCTAACCACAAATAACATTAATAAGCACTCACCTTTTTCGGCTTTAATGGTTTTGAAGAGAGACAAAAACCCTCCAACAGTTTTCCAACATATGAAACAGGTACTTTTTGTTTGCCTGTGAAATGAACAAAATAAAGACATGAATGAATAAATTTGAAAAATGAATAAAATTATAAATAAATAGATAGTTGTGTGGAAAGGGTATCAAGAATATTTCCCTGAGACTGCTCCCCTCCATTTCCTCATCCATCCTTCTTGAGTCACAGTTTACAAATGGATTTTAAAATGTTTCTGACAAGAAATTACAATTATTATTTATTAAGGAAAAATACAAGAATGTTATAATGTACCAAAAGTTCTCTCACACTCATACACTCTTACACTCCTGCACAAGGGCACAATGCCAATAGCCTTGACTATACATCCAACAGCAGAACAAGGGCTCGAGCACCACCCTTCAAAATTCTACAAGAACTAGCCACACTAGAGTTGCTGCTTGACT
Organism: Melibe viridis; assembly: GCA_039654465.1. NCBI lineage: Eukaryota > Metazoa > Mollusca > Gastropoda > Nudibranchia > Dendronotidae > Melibe > Melibe viridis. The sequence goes on along the minus strand of JBCIKM010064305.1, from coordinate 2,413 downwards.
TTCTCATTTAATGACTCATGTTCACCACTAGGTCCTGGACTGGACACGATTTTAGGTAGGCACTCACCATGTGACCTGGGCGCTGTCCAACCAAAATTGCTGTCCTGCTTTTCCTCATCAGCCTCCCCATCTCTCATGGTCATGTCATAGTTTGCAAGACTGTCCTGGGCGTAGATGTCTTCATCATCATTCTCCAGGGCACCAACTCCAAACGCCTGAGAAAAAATCACATACAAAAAAAAAAAAAAAAAAAAAAAATGACAGCCAAAATAAAGAATATAATATATATCAGTAAATAGCTTTACAGGATTCGGACTCTACCTGTATTGCCATGAGGACGCCCAAACGATGGATCACTTCTTCCTGGAGAATTTTAATTTATTTGATTTAATACAGCAATAAGACAACTTTTTACTTAAAAATAACCTCTGAGGAAAGAAAATTCTTTGCTAGAATGGCTAGGTAAAGCATGGAAGGAGGTGATATAAAGATATTTTTTAATAACATCAGGATCGGGATTTTGAGATGCAAATGATGAATAATGCAGATTATGCCAAACTTTGATGTCTCTAGAAGTCATGTGCGAGGACAATGCTCTCTCAAAACGATTCTTATTTTCAAGTTCCTGAAGTGATAGTGCATTCCAATTTGATATTGTAGTGCAAGAAAAAACAAACAAATTAGAAACAATTTGTTACTACAGGAGGCTGGTAGCTTACATGTCCTCGAATACCTCGGCTGGTCTTTTTGGTTCTGACAGGATTGCTGAACAAGTTGATGTGGGATCCTGGAAGCGCTAAGGTGGGGTCAAGGCCACTGTACCCCAAACCCTTCACGTCATCTTTTGCTGACAGAGCAATGGGGGTCACATCAGAGGGGGCAAAGGTCAAATTACTCATATCAACTGGGACAAAGGAGTCAGAATCCTGAAAGAGGGAGACACAACAAAAAATTTTCAGACAATAAAAAACAAAAAAACATTTCAGATAAAAATAAAAATTTCTTCCATAAAAAAAGGATGAGATAAAATTTCCCATAGTTCACAGAATCATCTTACAGAAGAAACTACCTATTCCCTTTCAGAATTGTGAAAAATCTATGCACTTGTATTCAACTTTCCAAATTTAAAAGCTGTATGCCTCATGAAAAAAAAAAGAGCTCTGATCAACAGAGTAAGGTGAATGCAATTGATTCAGCTATTTATTGGTATAAAACTAAAGATACAAAAGGAAAGCAGCTAAAATGTCTACCTTCTAAGTACAGTGGACCACAGTTATAACAAACAGCTTGAGACTTTCCAAATCAGTTCAAAATATCAGTACTTCCTAACATCAGTCAGATTTCTAGTCTGCCTCCCCTATGAGAAATAACATCAGGGTTTTCATATCTCCATACATAGACATGGATGAGTTAAGTGATGGATGTAAAGCTCAGAGGTCCACATCGTTGTAGACAACGTTGTCGGTGTCCGAAAAGTTGTAACTCACCTGACAGGCTGTTTGAATCGTCATTTTTGTGATATGCCGGTACATGCCAGGGACATGGTGTTGTAAAGCTCTTACAGTATGGTGACCATTGTAGATAGCTGCTATATAAATGTCCCTTTAATTATTATTTCAAGTAAACAATTAACAGGCAACAAAAATGTTGTACCAAGAATTCATCACAAGATACGTACTGTGTCATCTGGATCCAATGGGGGTAAAGCGCAGCCATACATTTTTTTGCCAGCAGCCGCTACTGAAAAAAGGGAAAAGACAAACATCAAATAAGGATAAGACATAAAACTGGGCCAAATGCCCCAGAGGCAAAAGGAATCATCGATAAATCAAACAGCAAAATCAAATCCGAGATCATCAATACTGAGATTATCTACTTGAGATTAAAACTTTAATCGCTATTCCTCTTTCAAGCAAAGCATGGAAATGCAATTTTTTTGTGTTTTCCCAAAATTTCTTAGCCCGGACTCTGATAAATGTGTAACAGCACAGACAAATGTGTTCAGTGTGTTAACATACATTAATGAGTAGTTCGCTTTGCCACAGCTCAAGGCACATAACTGATGAGCTGTCCTTGCTGTTTATAGAAGACAAAAATTGAAGTACCGGTAGCTACTTTTGTCTCCCTGGCATAATTTGTTAGGTATAGTTCATTTCAAAACTTTATATTCATTTCCCAACACACAATGACAAATTTGTACATATAGCTCTACTTGAAAATTCATAAATTGTAAAAGACCCCATATGAATAAAATATGACATTAACTTTTCCAACCATTGTCACTGTCACTAAACAGTGGCAATTTCCTTTGAGTTTTGAGACTTTGCTGCGTTTGTATGTGTATGTATGTGTGTGTGTGTGTGTGTGTGTGTGTGTGTGTGTGTGTGTGTGTGTGTGTGTGTGTGTGTGTGTG
>JBCIKM010064194.1:0-11843 GCA_039654465.1 Melibe viridis | reverse complement strand
CCAATCTGCTGTGTGTAGTACATTGTAGTGTTCTGTCTCAGCTCGATCGTGGTCCTGCCCTCTGTGACTGTGACCAAAGTGAACGATGTGTGTGACAACCCAGGCGGCACCCGCAGTGAGGATGGTTTACTGGCGCCAGCAGGCCTCGAATCGGCGCTCTTCAGCCAGGGAGTCAAGACAACTCAGCCACTGCGCTGTGGAGCCGGCCAAGCAATGACGTCACCACCCACGGACTGGAGGACGGCCAGCCATGTGTCATTGTGGTCACAGTCACAGAGGGCAGGACCACGATCGAGCTGAGACAGAACACTACAATGTACTACACACAGCAGATTGGTTTGTTTATTGGAGTTGGGAGGTTTTAGGGCCCCACGACACACGAGAGTCATAGGAGCCCAGGGAAAAGTAAGATGACAGATTAGTTCAAAGAGGGAACAGATCAAACCACAAACAGAATAGAGATGATTTATACTAAAAAAAAAAAATATTCCTCAAAGCACATACCCACACCACCGAGAGATGATTTGCAATGACAAAAAATATCATCTCTCGTTATAAAAGTAAGTAATGGCCATCACTCATGACAGCATTATAGTACAGGAAGACCCAGGATATTTAAATCCTTTTCATACTCTGTACGTTTAACTTGTGATCCTGCAGTCATGTAACAAAAGGCATAACCATTGAGTCGCAAACACAAAACAACAAAAACAGGACATCACAGAAATGGGGGAAAAGTAACAGGATAGCTTCAGTGTAAAAGATAAGAAACAATTTGTGAAGCCCATTTTCTGTACAAGAAAGACAGTTATAGATGAAGAGCCCACCATGGACCCCCACACCATCAATACGCCAGTTAAAAAAGCTTGTGCTTGTACACATTACACGGCACTACAGTCCGTCCACTGTACGGTACTACAGTCCGTCCACTGCACGGTACTACAGTCCGTCCACTGCACGGCACTACAGTCCGTCCACTGCACGGCACTACAGTCCGTCCACTGCACGGTACTACAGTCCGTCCACTGCACGGTACTACAGTCCGTCCACTGCACAGCACTAGTCCACTGCACGGCACTACAGTCCGTCCACTGCACGGTACTACAGTCCGTCCACTGCACAGCACTAGTCCACTGCACGGTACTACAGTCCGTCCACTGCACAGCACTAGTCCCCTGCACGGCACTACAGTCCACTGCACGGCACTACAGTCCATTGCACGGCACTACAGTCCACTGCACGGCACTACAGTCCACTGCACGGCACTACAGTCCATTGCACGGCACTACAGTCCATTGCACGGCACTGCAGTCCATTGCACGGCACTACAGTCCATTGCACGGCACTGCAGTCCACTGCACAAAGCCCTACAAAGAAGAACTCGCCCCAAGCCCCACAATCAGACAGACATTGACAATTTTCAAACATAAAAGAGGTGTAAATTTAATTTTTTTTTATTTCAGTTTCTTTTTTTCTCTTTAATTATAGCTGAGTCTACTAAATGAACACAACAAATAACTACTGTTTGAAAACTGAATACCTATCAACATGTAAAAGCTTTATAATAATTATATATGTAACTAATTGGAAATGGAAAACATTCACCTCCTCTTGCTTCAGTGACAAGCTGACAACGTGCACAATTATCCCAATGTACAAAATCTTTTTTTTCACTTGACATTTTAATATTCTTTTTAAAAGAGTGAGCAAGCATCATTAAAATAGAGCAAGAAAAATAAAATTGAAATTGAAAATAAGCAAAAATTACACAGACACAGCAACAAGATGCAATTGTATCTTGATGTGTGTAATTTTAATGAAATTCAATAAAATGATATCAAATCATGCAGAAAAGATGACACACCAATGCAGGGAAACAAGCATTGTCCATTGTCGGAGGACATGGGACCAGCGAGAAGGCTCCAGGAATATATTAAGACAAGGCTCATACAGTTACCCTATCCTCATGCTCAACGAGTTTCTAAGTAAACATTTCTAATCCTCAAAGAGGCCAAAGTGGAGATTTTCAAAATCGAATGAGGCAAATTTTTTATTGTGAATCACGCAATCACATCAACACAGGCCTTCCAGCATTAGTAGTGGTATTATTTTTGTCCTACACAATAAAAATTATTGCCATGAAGTTTGGACATGTGGGTCAAGTTTAAACTTCAAGGAGTTTTCAAAGAGGATTTTTGCTCAGAGTCTGAACAGTTCAAAGAATTATGTATAGACCTTAATTATAAACTTCCAGGAATAATAAATGTTTCAAGTTCAAGTTCAAAGGTTGAGACAAAGATAGAGCATTTTCCTTTTTTCTAATTGGGGCACTGGACAACCCAATTCAATCATACAATTAATATTAAATTGCACAAATCTTAAGAGTTTAGTTAAGGAAGATTCAAATTTACAATTACAACATTACTCTGGGGTCTCCAATAACATACCCCCCCCCCTCCCCACGGCAAAGAAGATCCACTTTAACTACCCAACTTAAAACTGCAGGGAGACTTTAGTATAAAAAAAACCCCACCCAAATCATTTACCCCTCCCAAGGTGAATATGTCATCAAATTAGGGAAAGTCTTCAAGAGTAAAGGAACGAAAATAGTCTTCACCAAATAGAATGAGCTTGAAATGTAAGAATAAAATTTTCTGATTTACTTTCTTAGTTTGATGAAAGACTTAATTGGTCTTCACTCTTCACTCTTCGAAAGGTGGGCGGGAGGCAATGCAGTTAAGTAAATTAAAGTGAAGAAAATCATAATAGAATTTTAAAGATCCCATGCACGGAAAAATCTACAAACAATCATAGCCATAAAAGCGTCAATTACGACAACATCATAAGCAGGCAAAGGTTTCACGTGGCTGTCAATCATCAACAACAAATGGTTTTGTATGTTTTCATGGATTTTTGTTATGAATGAAAAATGAATGTGACAAAGTTGATAAAAATTTCCCTCAACAGAGAAAAATATACAACCAAGTAAAAAATGAATGTAACAATGAACTTCTCAAAGGTCAAAGGCGACGGAAAACCCAGGATACTCATCACATCATACCCATGAAAAGTTTAAAAATTTGTTAAAAAGGACTTGCGTACACATGTCGAACCAAAAAGTTTCCCATACATCCCCCTCAGTCCCAGTGGTCCACCCACCTCTTCAACAAACACCAAATCCAACCAGAAGTCCATTATTTTCAGGATTGCAATTGTAAGAAACATGGATCCTTTAATTGAAATAAAGCAATGGCTTCTCTTCACACGACCATTGTGATCCCAAAGGAAGAAGAAACCGCTATGTCATCCCGGAAGGGGCAAAAACATAAGACAGAGCAGAGGGGATTTTTTTAATGATTAGATCTAATTCTTTGACAAGACATTAAAACAAAAATACGTGGTGCAATTTATGACACAAATCTTCAAAAATGAAACTTAAACAATAATCTCTTACACCCCAAAACCCAAGGCAGCCTTTATTGTTATATTATCTGGTTTCACTTCATCTTAATGTATAACCATTTACAAGTTTTGATGTTCATCACTTAAACTCTACCGTCTAGACTGACCAGATATTGGGAGACTTGCTATATCAAATTACCATTCTCTGATAAATGAATTTCTATCTTTTTTAAAGATAACTAGAAGAGTAATGTATAACCATTTACAAGTTTTGATGTTCATCACTTAAACTCTACCGTCTACCTTTCCTTGATGTTGATTTTTTTGGTGTGTACTCCGGCTCTACATCCCCCTCATCATCCTCGGAGCCGTCCACGGCAGCACTTCGACGAGCTCCGCCCTTAGCTTTACTGCTGGAGGATTTGGATGGGGACCTCGATCCATTCTGGGAAGACTTGGAGGCAGATTTAGGGAGGCCACCTCTGGAGGCGGATTTGCGAGGAGTGTAGGCATTCTCTTCCTCTGCCTCGTCATTATCGTCGTCATCTGTCTCGTTGTATTTTGGAGCTTTTTTCGGAGACCTGGACAATGTTCTGGCACTGTCATTTTTCTTCACATTTTTGTCCTTTTTGCTTGTCTTCTCTGCCTTTGCTGGATTTGACTGCCGGGGACTGCCTCCTCGGGACTGGCTCTTACGAGGTGTGTACTCTGGTTCTGGTTCTTCTACATCCTCCTCATCTGTGAGCGGAGAGAGGGATCTTTCTCTGGACTTCTTTGCTTTGTGTCCCTTGGTTTTGCTAGGACTTGATCTTTTCATGTCCTGTTTTCTCTGACTGGTACTTTTTCCCTTCCCTGCACCTCCGGCCACTTTGTCATTCTTGGATGATTTATGATCTGTTTTCCTTCCTATGGAGGGAGCAGCATTCCTGGATGGTTTACTGGAATCCTGACGTTTGGTAGCTTCCTTTTTAGGAACACCTCTGGATTTAGTCCCTCGGGAGACATAGGCCTGCTCTTCATCATCATCATCATCATCCTCCTCATCGGATTCATCTTCCCCTGCTAAAACGGTCGGGGACGGAGTGAAAGGAAAAACCAGCTGGAACGAACCATTGGCACCAAGGCCACTCAACTGTCTGTAAGAACAAAGAGGGGATAAAGCAGATTAAAACAAAATGATTTGTTTTTTGTTATCCATATCCCATCATACTGCCTTTATCAGTGTCAGGCTCAGCTCCAAGGAGCTGGGAGGAACTCTGGATCACAAGAAATGAAGCCAAGCAGGGGATTGGTCCACCGTGCCTTATCTTACGTAGCGTAATCACTAATTGAAGACAGAAAGAAAAAAATTCGTCTGGAATTCAGAAGAAAAATGAGACTACTGTAATCGGTACGCAAAATAGTATTCAGTACCCGATAATGCGTCCTTTGACTACTGAGTACCGCCCAGCCAACTCTCAATTATAGCTTATGTTTTGTTCTGTACAAAAATAAAGAGGCTGTAGTTTGATGTTCATGCTTAAAAAATAAATACATAAATAAACAGTTTTCATGATTAACTTCTGAATTCCTCCAAAAACATACTCCAAAGGTGTTTGTAATTTGTATTAGTATAATCCCAAAAGAATAAAAGGAACTTTGAAAACCTACAGAGGTATTTCATAATTATGACATTTTTTCTATGACCAGTGCAAGGAGTGGGCATTTCCCCATCAATACTTGTATCAGTCACTACCATTGTCACCCCGATTGGAGCTAAAATCACAATCAAAGGTGACAAAATCACTGTCATTATAAAAACCTAGCCTATATTCAGCAAAAAAGCCATTAGAAGGCACCCAACGTCTTTTATTTTGATCGTTATCACCCATTACAGTTAGCCTCTAACCCCGCAGATCTTTCCATGAGGTGAAAATCATAACAGAAGCCGATACAGTGGAATCTTATCACACAAAGAAAACACCATTGAATTCAAACAGGCGCTATTTTTTTGTATGAAGTCTCGATAATAGTATTCTTCTTCTGTGTCAAAGTGTTTATAGGTTTATAAAAACTCACACTTTGTGCGAAATACGAAACAATAGCAAAAAAGCAAAAACCACGATCAACGGTGACATAGTTGATTGTCGTATACAGGAAATACCAATCGACACAGGCACCGTTTAAAAAATTAAGGGGAGGCTGGAGTGACTTACTTTCTTTTTGCTTTTTACCCCCGTTTAATTTGACGTGTGTCCCGATAGCTCAGTCAGTAAGATGTTTGATTCGCAGACTCAAAGGTGTGGGGTTCAAGCCTTCGCCCGGGCTATCTTGGTTTGCCATGAACAACACAGGTGATTCCTGCTAGCATTGAGTGTAAACTCAATGAATAATCTATTCCCTTCATGGGTGCCTAGGCCACAGCACTTTCGTGTTCACAGGTGGACAAGCGACTTTTTTTTTAATTTGACTTTCCAATGAAATGATTAAGAATGAATTTTTAAGCGAATTCAATATTTTTTCTTCAAATTGTGGTTTTGCGTTTATTGAATTATACTTTCTCAAGAAAGCAATGCTATTTACCAGTTTAAAGTTGAAGAAAGTTTAAAAAATCATACCTGATCATTTTTTTTTCCAAAGCTCTTTGCAGGGCTTTCTTGAAGCGTTCCGGACGCTGGTCCACTTTAAAATCGGCATGATACTTGGTCACATATTTCTTGATCTGATTAGCTGAGGCAACTTTAGGGTCATGGCATGCAATTATGGCTGCACAAATACGATCGTCTAACTGCTCCGCTGAAATGGAGACAAAGTAAATGGTTTTTTGTTTTTTTTATTTCAATGGATAAATTTTATAGAGATAATTTCTATGGAAAGAGGTCTTTCAAAATGTGTAGGCCGAGAACTTTTCAAATTTTTTCTAGGATAATTTGAAGGCAAAAACTTATTTTACAATCCACTTCTATCTTTGTGTGACCAGTGAATTGACAGGGAGGCAAACAAGTCCTGTGAAAGCTCAATCATGACTTTTCATTCTCAAATATAAAGTAAATTTCTTCTTCCATATCAGCAAAAAAAGAATTTATGAGCTGACCAAATTTTAGACCCAACAGGAGCAATTTCAAGAAATTCTCAACCAAAATGTCAATTTTGTGGGGACAAAAAAGAATTGGAAGGATTTGATGTTTATGATTTCTTCTCCTATAATACTCGTACTCCATTCTTAGCTTATTTTGTATTAAATTGGCACTGTCAAAGCAGCCTGGTTTTAAATACCCCCAACAGTATTTCACTATTTGTACAGACCCTTTTGGACCAAAAGAAATTCTGTTTGATGGCTGCCACTTACAGTTGGGGTCAAAGTCATCCATCAAAAGATGAATCCTGCCAGTGATTCCAGACCCGGATATGTGTTCCCAGAATCCTTTATCCACTCCCGTTTCCAGAGTTTTTCTCCACCTAACAAAAAAAGGACACATGGGCAAATATTTAAGTTGATTGATATCTGTACACATAAAACAAATTTAAAGAAAAAAGCAAAACAAAAACATATCCACAATGTAAATGAATGAACAAATCAAACACCTAAAGCAAAAACAAAAGCCAATAGGGTAGAGTGCCTCAATTCCGTGCAGGCCGCAATTCCACGCTGACAGTGAATGCTTGTGAAGAATGCCTCTCTCACGGCAAAATAAGCCTACACACACCACCTCGAATGCAATGTATCGGACTAAGAGTCATTTAAACACACACACCACATGTGCTCAAATGGGACCAATTAACTTCCGCGTGGCTTGATTTCGTGCAACCATCGCGTCTCCCGTTTCGTCTCTCTCGTTCGGACCACAGAGAGCACACATCGCCTCCTTCGACTCGCCTTTTTCATCGACGATTTGTTATGACTTTATAGTCATATTTTTTCTTTTCTTTTCTATTCTACCTGTTCCAAAGGGATATTACTTTCTATCTCAAGTGGTTTTCGTTTATTTTATTAACATTGAATAAAAATAAACATCGTTTAACTTTGCATCAATTCGGAGCAGTCTAAAAATAGCCATGCCCCAATTCCACTCACTGGCTCGCCCCATTTCCGTTCAGGATTGCCCCATTCTCGTTCACCTTAGAACAGCTTCAACCAAAGGCAAATTCTTCACAGGTTTGAAAACAATGTAGAAAAATATTTTTAAAAATTGCAATTCTATTTTTGCTTTCAATTAAACATTTCTTTTCCATAGATATTATGACGTGATTTAAAAAAAATTTATGACCAATGGGTGATAGTGGTGGTGGTGGTGGTGATTGGGATTATGATGATAATGTAGATGAAGATGGTGATGCTAATGGTGGTTTTATGTGAACATTATGATGATATTGGTATTGTGACAATACCAGAAGATATTATGTTGATTATGATGGTGGTGGTGGTGGTGATGATGACGGTGTTAATGATATTGGTGTCGCATCGTCATTTTTTACACACCTTTAGTGTCATAGAAAAATAGCTATTGTGAAAAAAATTCATAATGAAGCTGTGGCTCTATTTCAAATCATCCCCCTGTATAAGTCGTCACAAAAGGTTTGTTTGACCATGATCGGAAATCTGTAAAATTTGGGACAAGCATTCGAAGTCATTGTCATAAGGTGGACTTGGCACATCTCAGGATCGAGAAATCTAAAAACACCTCATCATTATTTTAGCTCAGTAAATGAGTTGATGACTTTCACAGACCATTTTGCTCTACAACCAAGATGCCATTATCGTATTCGGTGGTGGTCACTCGAGAGTAATTGCATCATGCACAGCATGAGGTCACTCACACCCCATCCTATCTCAGTTCCTTGTACAAGGTTCACCTAAACAACTCTGCGTAGTGTAAAAGGAAGCATGAATATTAATTCAGCTGACCTCTCTACATCCAATCAAAGATGAGCTAGACGCGTGAGTATGCCAGTTAATTACAGCCTATATAAGCAAAAATGTTTGAGAAAAATTCACCTCGCCACCAGAAAACCTGTTCTCACCTTGCGTGAAAGAAATTAACTATTTATCGCACTCCTGGGAATGAAATATTGCTTACCACTAGATTGTGAACTTAGCACAAGATCGCTTAATAAACATATGCTCACGGCTGAGTAAAATGATGTCTAATATAATTATTTATTATGTATACTCATCAATGTGAAAATTGATTCTTACCGTTAACCATATGCAAATGTAAATGCTATTCAAGATTATCTTATAAGCATCCTTGCAGCTATCATAATGCTATGCAATATTGACTTCTCTTTTAGCCCTTTAAAGCTAAGAGCACAATACAGTTCAATTAATTGTCATTGTTGCTTTAATTACACGAAAATTTGTCTATTCCTGTGTTTAATTCTCATGAATGTAATAGATATGCATTGCTATATTTGTATGAAGACTAAAGTCCCACGCTATTTCATAAGTTGCCAAACAACTCCCATGATTTAAGTTCTTCTATGATACCATAACCATTCCTAGCATCACTATGGTCATTGTTATTATTGCCATTCATATTCGTAATATTAGCTTCATATTATTATCATTATTATTATTAAGAATATTACTATTGTCATGTTCTTCAGTGAGACACACGTCCACTGTGACTTCATTAAGTTGTAAAACAACTTCCATAAGAGATGGATTATTGTGCGCATTGCTTGTTTATATATTACAGAATGCCACAAGTAACACTACGATACGACTCATACCCACGTGTGTTGTCAAGTACCAGAGTGGTTCTCTGATCAAGCCACTACTAAGGCACGATTGTTATGTGTAATCCTGTCTATTACTATGAGGGCGCTAATTACTGGCCAGCCCCATACTGTGCACGTATCACGAGAGAGAGACCGGTTGTTCTCAAAATGAAATTGTTTCTCCCTACAGTTCCTACTTCCAGCAACAAAGCCACCTGCAAGCTCTAGAGGTCAGAGTGTTGCAGACCCTTCCAGCTCCGCCCAAACGAGACGCCAGGCCAGTGGACAAAACCTTGATAGGTCCATAATAACTGGACAAGAACAATCGTTTTGGAACTCGAATGCCAGTGATTTTCCCAGTGATTTAACTAGCCACATGCCTCGATTCATTCTTTGTCCAAAAAGAACAAAAACTTCTTACGTAATAAATGCACTTTCTTTCTTGTGAATCAATCAGATCGCAGAGTCAGTGAAGTTATTTCTTTCCTGTAAACTCAGGGTTAAGAATTCAACTATTATTATTTTCACCATGTCAAATCTTCTTCCCTCCCCTCTGTCCTCTTACCATGAGCTATTGTCTCAATTACAGACCAGTGTTGTTCTAAGCACAGTGTCCGAGCTTTAGATTATTCAGAGAGTGGGGAAGTGCGTTGGTCTACTTCTGTATCTTTATTCCTCCTCACCTCTTTCTCTCTATCTGTCCCCGGCGCGCTTACGACAGTCATTGCCTTTTGAACTTATTCCTCAAAGATCTTTCTCAATCGTACTTAAGTTCGAGATTCAAACCATGAATGTTTCCGACATTTTGAAGGAAATCGATAATGCAGCAAATGAAAATAATAACACACTGTTTTGATGAGAGAAAAATTTATGATGATCGCAAGTCAAAAACGCAGAGATTCCTTGTTTGAGGTTTGAAACAGACACCAACTGAGATCGAATCAACTCCAGTGGCAAGAGATACTATCGCACGTTGACCAGAGAAAAACTAACAATAAGTTTTTGCTTCGTCATTTCGTAGTTTCTCATGTTCACATTCTTGCATTTTCCGACAATCATTCTCCAACAACAGGTCAGAGAAATCGCCTACAAAGATCTAAAAATAGAAACATGTCCGACCTCAGAGTCACTGATAGGTGGAAGTGTAAGAAAGTGCTAAAAATAGCCTATGACGTACTCAGGTAATGTTTACGCCTCTGAACCGTCATGTGGAGCTGAACCGGACATGAAGCTACGACGAACTATGCGCACGGACACCGGTGAGCCAACAGCACACAACACAGTTGGTGCAGAGGACAACCTTTTTTTTCTTTCCTTTTTTTAAAAAATGACTGATCTCTGACAATCGTCAGAGGATTTACAGGTCTGAGATGTGCATTACAGTCACAACAAAGAAAAGGGAAATACACATACCGGTTATCGGTTACCTCCTCTCCATACAATTCCTGAATATAGCGCCTAATCCTTGGGACGCTGACTGCTTTGGGAGCCGACTGGTAGGTGATGGCCAGGGGAAACGTGTCCTCAATCCGTGACGGGTTGCTGTAGCTGATCTTGGAGTAGCTCCACGGCTGCACCTTTTCTAGACACACAGGTTTTCAAATATCATTACTCAGCTTTGCCAAAGAGCAAACAAAACAAAGAAAATAATAATGTCTCTTGCAATATTTTTCTTTTTTTTTTTTAAACTCAAGTGAAATAAAAACTTGCTCTCTGATTTTGATCACTGATTATTTTCATTTTTCAAATTGTGACAAGCTAAACATTTGCACACATCAAAAACAACAAATCTTAAAACTGTTTAAATCATTTGAAGGATGTAAATTTCCTGCAGATTTTCAATCTGATGAGCACAAGCCTACAAAAAAAGCAATTTTCTGATTCATCCATTTTTTCATGGATAAAATAAGACTTGCAGACACAATAAGACTGCAGTATCTAACAAATTTTGCAGAGATATTGTCAGACTCTATTAACTATTACACAACAAAGAAATCCTGATCATCATATCAAGCAAAAGCAAAAACAATGAGACTGGAGTCGGAAAGTACAGTACATCCTTCAAAACCTTCCTCTACCACCGGGAGCCTTAGCTTAATCAAGCCCAATGTGACAGTTGACAATATTCACTATCTCTAGAATCAATTCAACCCAAAAGTTACTTCCAAAACCAAATCGATAAATGTGAGAACCTGTGTATTTCATCTTCAACATTTCCCACAGTGGGACAATGTAATTTAATTAATACTAAATTTGCATGCCCGAAAAGAAAATCAAAGTTAGTCGAAATTTAAATTGACTTAAAGAGCCTTACCCCTGCTACCAGAAGTGTCCAAATTTTTATAAAACTTAAAACACTTACTGGCTTTTTTGGCTTTTGCATTTTCATCCTCCTTTACTTCAAGATCAGGTGCAGCTTCATCAACAGCATCTTCATTCTCCTTGGCTTTGCCCTCTTCATCAGACTTAGGCTCACCATCAACTTCTCCTCCCTGACAAACCAAAAGGTTCCAACTGATACTCACTTTTTGCATACAAACTACTTTGCTCAGAACCAGTTTTCTTTTGACAAGTTACACACAAACAAACTCACAAGTAGCAACTACCAATTTATCCACACATTTCATTTCTTTGATTTTTGGGGGGTTTCTTTTGTTTTTTTTCCCCAGGGCCATTCCTAACTTTTATGACCCTTGTTGATTTAGTACTGAAAATATGTGTTGGTAGTTTGAAAAGGGTTA
>JBCIKM010064084.1:0-15199 GCA_039654465.1 Melibe viridis | reverse complement strand
CCCCCCCCCCCCCCCCCCCCCCCCCCCCCCCCCCCCCCCCCCCCCCCCCCCCCCCCCCCCCCCCCCCCCCCTCACTCCTACACCTCTATGCCACCAGAGAGTGACAACTGACCAGAACACAACCCCAAAAATTTTAGCTATTTATGGGACTACAACCTGTAACCTTTGGGTTGAGAGGCAAGCACCTTACCTCTCTACCACTGTGCCCCTGAATATCAGGACAAACACCAAAGGGGAAGAAGGGACCAAAGGCACCAGTGGAAACATCCAAAGCCAGCATGAACCACCACCTACCTCGTCAGCTCTTGTCCTCTCTCAATGGCCGTAACAGTCTATGATCCCTGCATGCAGCGAGACCTTTGTAAAGCCGTAAAAGTAAATTAACAAACAAACAAACAAACACACACACAGAGCTGACTTGGAGAACTTACTTGGTAAGTTCCTGGTGTCCAGGGGTCAGCCACAGCCTCTGCTTCTGCCTGCTTTTGTCTCGGCTCTCAATGTTCAGTGTCTGTTCATATAGGCCAGTCTAGAGCATGAACAAAAATGATCATATAACTCCAAAATATTTGAATTTGCATGATTTCACCTATCCTCAAGAAATATTCATGAATTGAAAATAAACATACACGGGGCATACCAAAAGGTTTTAACCTGAAAATTGAAAAATGCTAGAACACTTCAATTTGAGTGAATATAAATTACTATCTTCCGAGAATATATGCCAATTTTAGTGAATTTCCAATCACGAGTTTCAGAATAGGAGCACTCTTTAGTGAAAGGAGTATGTTGTACTCCAACTGAAACATCAAAATGGATAAAATTGAGGAGTGCAGTGATTGAGTTTTTGCTCATAAAACTCTAGCAACCACAGGATAATTTTGTGCATACCCATGCCTTATTAAAAAATGAACCACAGGATAATTTTGTGCATACCCATGCCTTATTAAAAAATGAAAGGCCAACCTTTACTGCAATGAAATTTCAGTGTAAAAAAATTCAGGGTTCATGAGTATTAAAAATGACAACCACAATGGCCCCTATAAGAGGATGTGTTGAAAATCAAGAAACCGGTTGTGTCTGACAGGCGGATGGCAGTTGAACATTGAAGTAAGGATACTAACCCCAGAAGTAGGCCAATAGGATAAATCTTGATTGAAAATTTGAATATGGTCAAGATTTCTGTGAGATGTGTCCCACCTTTATTAACTCCTCCTCAAAGAAGTGAATCGCATGCATTGTTATCAACAAAAGCTGCAGAAACTGCATGAGAAATCAAAGTTTCACCACATATATCTGATTTACCACATTTTACCCCATAACTTTTTAAAAATCCTTCAACTGCAAAAAGGATTGTATTTTGAAACCAATGACGAGGTTTAATAAGTGATAGAAGGTGGGGTTCCAACAAAGAGAGGAGCTTCTATTCTCAACGTCTTTTTAAAGCCATAATGTGATGGCAAAAATTATAACTGTAGGAGGCGACTTTATAGACATAGAGCTAAATTTCAGCTTTCTACCATTATTCCTTGACGGTAAGGTAAAAATCTTTTGGTTTGCCCCTTCTATTTTAAATAAAAGAGCTAAAAACCAAGAGAATTGTCACAATAAGCATCAAGAATATGATGATTGCATTGAGGAAAACAGAAGAGAAAAAGTTGAAAGAATGCAGAATCACTCTTCATCTATAATTAAGTTTTTAAACCATTTAAATAATATTTCTAACAAAATGTCAGTGCTTTAGGTCAATTGCAGTCGGGCATACCAATACTGGAAGAGTTTGAAGTAGAGAAAGCGATATAAAACTTCACAATAAATCTCTGAAACTATAACAAACCCTAATTTACCATTTTCGTAAGTCAAAAGGATGTGTAAACAATATTTGAAATCCAAATTGAAAATTAAAGATCCCACCCTCAAACACATTGCTATCACATTACTATTACTAAGCCATTACTTACACTGATAAAAATAATATCAGTGAGTTTGGTGACTGACTGCACAATGAACTTTCTGTTCAGGGTCTGGTAGTGGAGAAGGTAGAGGTAGTGGTCTGAGATGAGGACAAATGACACTGTGAAATGGCCCTCTGTGTGATTCTCACGGCAAGCAAACATCTGCAAAGCATGGAGAAGGTGTGTAAAATTCATTCAAAATAGACGGTAAGCTGTGCTCATTTGACAAACACATCTATCTTTCCATGCATAACAATTAGAACACTTCCCTTTCCCATCAATTATATCTAAAATATATTTCTCATGGACTTGAGATAAGAATCCAGTGGTGCTGGGATTCGGATGATTTGCAGACTGAGCCACCAGCTTAGCATTTACCCACTCTTTAATTAAGTAAATATCTAGAGGGTGACATTGTGCCAGTGCAATGTATGTGAATATTTTTAAACGATAAAATCGACATTTTTCATTTGCATTCTTTATCTTTTGCCTTTATCACAAAATTGCGACCAAACTTAACAAAACCCCACATATTTTTTTTTTTAAGGGAATTATTGACATCCCATATGTTTATCTCATCTCAGATAAAACTAATAAGCACTATATATAAGCATAAAAATGAGAGTTATTTATACCATATGGCCCAAATAATCACATCCATTATTAGAAATGAGAATTTCATCACAACACAAAGACAAGTAACATCGCTGACCTTGATAAAGGTCTCATCTTCCTGTTTGAAGATGTCCAGCATCACCTGTAGCTTGATATTGTTGTCAAGGCTGTGAAAGAGGGGTAAGTTTAGTTAAGGTCAAGATTACAACACATGAGATATAAGGCTTGTACAAACCTATGAAAAAAGGGATTTATTACATAATAATGCAATAGACTCTTTCTGCTATGAAATGAGTTAATTCTCCATTCATGACAAGCTTTCAAAAGATGAAGTAGTTTACGTGTCTACAGTATAATATCTTCAAGGTCTTAAGTTCGCTTCAATATCATAAGAAAAATAGAATCCTACTAATCAAGTTCAGAAATAAATTTTATTCCTTTACTTAGAACATAATACGATTTTCTTCTTTTTTTTTAAAACATGTTCTAAGATCAATGCTTAGTGGGGAAAATTAGCAAAAGCAAATTTGCTATAAACATTTAAAGTTTTAGACGTCTGATAGGAGCAACAAACTTATAGGCATCGATTCTAAAGCAGCTTTCAAAGGCTAAGACAGAGAGCCCTCTCATATACGACAGACAATAATGGGCCTTTAGAAACGGTGAAGACAAGATAAAATTGAAATCATCTAACTGTATATGCTTATGCATGACATGTGTGAGCACCTCAAAGAGTAATCCTCTGGCTCTGCTTTATGTTGAACAGTCAGAGCATCTTGGTCTGGCAAGTCGGAGCCTTTCAACACACAATCCATATAGTCCTGCAGACACATGGAATAGCATAATAATGACTCTCTGCACTCAGGAGAAAACTGAACAATTATTCCATCAACAAAAAGGAGCACAACTCTTGGAATTTTTTTTTTTTTTTAAATGTAGATGGTTTCACTAAATATTATTAACATACTAGCAAAATTATCCAAACCGATATTTCTGATGAGATAAAGTTTACCTGTCAAAAGGTATTTGTCATAAATGAACTCAACTGTCTTCATTCTCATTGCATGTCCAAAACACTTCAATCATTGTTCAGTAATTATTGGATTCAATTGTGTGTGTCCTGTTCTTTTCATAGCTCTAATTATAATTTGTGATTCTGTCTTTTTATAAATTCCTTATTTCACATTGTTTCCATACAGAAATATGTTTGGGTGCAGAAAAAAAGAAAACAGAAAGAAAAAAGAATAAAGACAGAAAAGAAAAAAATAGAATGGGAACGATTTGAACCCTCATTCTTCGATTTGCAAGCCCAGCATCTTAGTCATTGTGCCACTTTGATATATGATAATGATCAATTATTATCTTGAATGATAGTTATGAATGACAGTGATAAATGATAATGCGGAATGATAATGATGAACGATAGTGACAAATCATAATGATTAATGATAGCTCTCAATCATAGCTTTTAATGCTAGTGATGAATGCTAGTAATGAATGATACTGATGAGTGATAATGATGAATGATTAAGATTAATGATATTGATTATCATTATCATTTATCATTTATCATTATCATCTTTCATTTATCTTTATCATTATCATCTTTCATTTATCACTTATCATTATCATTTACCATTACAATTTATCATTATCATTTATCATTAACCATTATCATTTATCATTATTATTATCATTTATCATTATCATTTACCATTATCATTATCATTATCATTTATCATTATCATTTATCATTATCATTTATCATTATCATTTATTAGTATTGTATCATATGAGGGTCATAAATGGCATAAAATAATAAAGGCCAAAGTTATTGTTAGATCTAATACTGAAAGCAAAAAAATTGAATTTGAACTGAAATATTGTAAAACAAATGACTGTTTTGTCACTCCAAGGAGTACTCCAATAGAAATTCTAAGTAGCCTTTGCTAAAATTTGTGGCTCAGTGTTAAGCAATAGTTCTGTCAACCCATTTGGAAAGTTGAAAAGTCTTATATATATAGAGGTTGCTACAAAAACCATCACTCACCTGCATGTAAGAGGCCTCTTGAAGTTTTGTCAGGATGGGGCTGTTGTCTTTCTTGCTCCGCATACTCTCGCTTGTGGAAGAGGAGCTGGTAGAGTATACGTCATAGTAGTCTTCAGGCTCCCCTTCTGGTAAGGACCTGCTTTCATTGTCAGGGCTAGGAGATTCACCTTTCACTCTGTCCATATTACTCTGGCCCCTGTTGTCATACACTGAAGGACTTTGATCGCTTTTTGGCAAGTGAGAGGCATCAGAAGTGAAATCACCACTTAAGAGCTCTTCAGGTTTTACTTTCACAGTTTCACTTTGAGAATCTGTGCTATCCTTCACACAAGAATCAATGTCCAGCTCTTTAAAATTTTGCATCACATGGTTGGAGAGCTTAGAATTAAATAATGAATCACTCTCGTCAGCACCTCCTACATTGCACAATTCAGCAATCTTGCTTTCTATAACAGATTGAAAAGATTTCTCCTTCAAGGAGTCAAATTCGTTGGACAAAGACATGTGCTGATGGTTGAATAAATAATCTCCATTTTCCTCTTGCTGCCTCTTCTTGTTGGAATCACAACCTGAATAAGAGTCAACATCCACCAGACTTACATCATTTCTTTCAGCTGTGATGTCATCAATTCCAATGCCGGAGTCCAATTGCAGGAGATATGCCACTGGGGCATCTTTTTCTGATCTTTCTGTGACTTGACTGTGAGATACACTAGCAGAATTTACAAGTGGAGGAGCATTGGCAAGACTAGGGGTGACATGTTGTGAAGTGGTGTCCTTTAATTTGTCAGAAATAGGTCCAGTTGTTGAGTCAGCAGTTGAATTTTTCACATTGTCCTGACTCAATGAGTCTGAATTAATTGCGCTTGGTTTAGAGGGCTTTTTCTTCTTCTTCTTTTTAATTCGTATAACTTCTAGAGAGCTCTCCGCATCATCTATCAATTCTTTGTCAACACTGATGATGCTTTCAAATCTCTGGTGCCGATCCAAGTCGCAGGTGGAACCATGGGAAGACAGAGACTGGGAATCAGATGGGGTTCTGTTGCGGAAATTATTGTTGGATGGGGGATATATCTCAGTAGGAGTGACAGCCCTTATAGATCTGGTAGGCAGTGGTTCCTTAGCATCCCCATTATTGGAGACCCCTGCGGTGGTGAATGAGATGGCACCCCCTTTCACAATGGAGGTTGGGGTCATTCTAGCGGCTTTCACATCCGCCGGAGACTGGGCATCAAAGCTGGTAACACTGACTGAGTCT
This sequence comes from Melibe viridis, assembly GCA_039654465.1. Classification (NCBI taxonomy): domain Eukaryota; kingdom Metazoa; phylum Mollusca; class Gastropoda; order Nudibranchia; family Dendronotidae; genus Melibe; species Melibe viridis. The sequence continues at coordinate 9,321 of JBCIKM010064084.1, read as the reverse complement.
GAGTCACAAGGTGGACATGTCCCACCATCCACTTGGCCCAAGCGTCTCTGTCACAGAGAAAATAATTGGAATTTCAGAAAAATTGTTGGACCGACACTTTTAGGTTGCTAATTAAGAATAAACTGCGTTTTTTAAAAAATTAACAAAAATCAAATACAAATTTTGGACAAAAAGAAAAACAAGAATCCTATGATTATTGTAATACACAAATCAAAAGCTTTTTTCAAGCTAACAATAATAACAAAAATTGTTGATAAAATGGCTACTTTTCTTTTTTGTGTGTGTGTGTGTGTGTGTGTGTGTGTGTGGCGGGGGAATATCAGGACATTTCCATTATTTCTAATCAATACCAATAAATTGATTCAAGTATTGTGCACTTGAACATAAAGGTACAAGGATTACTAATTCCTCATCCAAGTCAAGTCAGTTTTTTATTCACACCTACTGTGACTCTTTGTATCTGCGTTACTTACAACGTTCACACCTGAATCTTCATCAAAAGAAAAAGTCTGAGTTCTGGGAGGAGAGGGACTGAGATCCAAGTATGGCAGATCCTGAATGAGTAAAGAAGTACATTATTTGAGGAACAAAGACAGACACAATATAATTATAAAGAGAACCAATTTGTGTAATATTAATACCGTTACCAGGAGATTCAACCTCTAAAAAGGCTTAGCCCTCTTATCATCAAGTCTCACACTTAAGATACTCAAGGCTAACTGCTGTGCAAGCAGTTATTATTACAATTAAAAACTAACACATAGAGTTCATGACAGTAGCATAACCATTATTAGAAATAACTAATTATTAATGTTGGAGGTCTACAACAATTCTTAGAAATGGTAGAACAGAAAACAGAGTAACAAAAAGAAGAGAGGGATGACTTACATATTCTAAATGAAAGGTGACAAAGTCTAACCCAGAGGTCAGGGTTAGTAGGACGTTCATCCTCTGTGAATAAAAACCACATCTGTAATCATTGCATGTCATTTTCATACATAAATTGTTTAGTCTCATTGAATTACTCATTGACATAAAATCTTTGACCAAAGAAAAAACAGTGATTAAGTCTGAGTCTGGTTAAGGGTCATTAAGGCAATTTATTGAGTTGTTAATAGGTAGTTGTCGTCAATATTCTGTTTCAAATCAGCACTTACGTCTCGATCCAAAAGAAGAGCTTCCTTGTTGTAGTGTTTCTTGACGAGCTTTTCATTCTCTGTGAGCATACGGAAGTAACTTTCCAAGAGACCCTCATTGAGGGATACATACAACCATGCCCTGCCTGTGAGAAGAACAGCATCAAATATTTCTTCAAGGTATATTTCTATCTCTAAATGTTAAGGTTTACTAATTGCATCAAAAGTTGCCATCCAAATTCACTTAAACACTTCAAAATAATTTTCTGCTTTCCTGAGAAATTGACAAAGATGGGCAGCAATGTAATAGTTCAAAGAAAAACATAACTTTGGGACCTCCCAAAACTTATTGTAAGAGGGGGCCAAAAAGATCAATATCTCAACAATTCAATGTATTCGTAATAAATTCTGTCCATCTGAAAAAAAAGACACTGAAAATGAGATTCTTGCATTCAGAGCAATAGACACTTTTTTTTTTGGTGAAAATAAGTCATTGTGAATTGTTCATCCTTTTACTGTAGCCATCATTGTTAGAAAAGAAGGGTGTATACTTTCAAAAATGATATTAAGAAAACTACTGAGACAGTTAAAACTGACACTATCTATATCAGAGTGCCACAGCACTAGCACACACTATATATGTGAAAGAAATATGTAGTTTGGTGTGACAATTTATCAGATTTATCAGTTATGAAATGTTTTAACTGTATATGTCATTTTGGCTGAATGTGTAATTGATCTGAAAGTGTTGTTATTATGAATTTTCCAACTTATAATCCTGCTGGAGCTAAAAGCCGTCTATAGGAGGACTCCAACTCTGTTTAGCTATTAACATTATCTGTAACTACTTACCCCTCCCCAAGTCTGTGGTGACATTTGTGAGCAGATCAATCTCCCTAACCATGCCTTTGTGTGACAATGTTTTGACCAGCCTCCAGTAGCCGTGAGTGACCTCGCGAAGTCTGCAGCAAATGTGAGAAGATAAAGAACATGCTTAGAGAAAAGATTTTTAGAATGAAATAAAATCAACAATCTTCAAAAAGTATATCAGGTGTGAGAAAAACAAGTTAAATGCTAAGAGTAAGAGACGATTAAGTTTACATTGCTAGCATTGATTTGATTGAGATTCATACTGCCCAAAAAACTTTTATTTTCTTTAAATAACCTCATGAAATTTTATAGAGCTTCATAGATAAATATTGCTGTGAGTGTTTATCAAGGACCAGGTGTAATTAGTCCATGTCATACCAGCAGTAGATTGTGCTTTCCAACAAACTTGGACAAAAACATTTAACCCTTCAAGAATGTTTCGACAAATCTTAATTAAATTGTACAAACCATCTTTTCACAATGACATTGTTGTTTTCATTATGTTTGGAAATTGGCTTGGATGTGAGTTTGTGAATATATACTTGTTGCTGTATAATAGTGACTCAACAAATCTGGTCATTGATAAGGGCCAGCAGGAGCTGTAATCAGCAATCAATCCCTTGGAAACTCCACAAGTTTGTTTTAAAAAAAATTGTTTTATAAGTACAAAATTAATTCCAATTGAATCAATACCAGCTCCAAAAGTCAAGGAAGCTGACACATCATGATACATTTTATCATTGTTAGTTTTTCTGCATTGCTTAGTAAAAATCTGAATAAAGAGGCTTTAAAATTTTTCAACAATATTCTCCTCACTATCTTCGTCTGGTTTTTCAATTTACATCAAGTAGTCAGAAACATTTTCAAAGCCAAAGAACAATACAAAAAACAAGCACAAAGCCAGTGGGAAAAAAATTAAAGGAAGTTGATAGTCACCCAGTGTGACAAATGAAATGAGGGATTTTGACTGTCTTTTTTTCTGTTCTTTTTCCCTCTTTTCTTTCTATATCTATTTCCCATTTTCGTCACTCTTCCTATTGTAAAGCTTTTCTTTAAGAGAAAATAAGCAAGCTTTCCTGTACAATTAAGTGAAGAGAATCTACCATAAAAGATCTTGTCTGTCATACTTCCTACATTGCCTGATGGAGAGCCTTGTGGGCACTAACTTTTGGGCTCATAAAACACTTGTAACTACCCCGTATGAGTCCAACCGGTCTTGATAAGATTGGGTGAAGTTATGAACAGCACTTTATCCACCTGCAAGCATCGTTATAGGCAGTCGAGGACAAAGTGGTCTATTGTTTGGCCCTCCATCTTCCAGTTAGGGTAGAGTAGCAACTCCAAAACCTGCCCCCCTTTCAAAGATGATCAAACTTTTTTGTCTAGTATAGGTATATCACCTCTAAGTTGGTTTTTTTTTATGTCGTTTTAATTTCACTAAGTCCATAACATGGTGATTTAAAATATGTTTAATGTTTCTATCAGCATACATACACTGAAAGATAACAAAAAAATATACCCATGTAAGAATGCATGGTCCAGTTTGTCACAAAGCTTGTGAGAGAGTCTGTCTCCATTGCTAAGCGTCAACTGTCTCTTTGGAGGACTGGAACAAACTGATGGGTCTTTAGAAATGAAGTACAGCTGTTCTTGAATCTGGGAAGACAAAAATGAAAAAAATGCAATATGATACACAAACACACATGTTTTTTTAAAGTTTAATTGTAGACTTCCATTGCTAGCTCTTTGAAAATGAGGGTTTTTGATGTGTCACAGACAGCCTAACGCACTGGTGCAACTCCTGTTGAATGAATCTTAGAATCACTGAGAGTGTGTGAAAAGTTAGTTTTAATGACCATCCAACTGAAGATGATTGATGCCACTGCACTCCAGAGTTACCCCCTGGTAACAGAGTTTACAGAGGTAGTCTTGGCCAGAGCCGCATGGCAGCATTCAATCCCATTTTTTTTTTTTTTAACTTCATAGCATTGACCCACTTTCATTAAAGAAAAAGTCAATTAGTGAATCAAAAAAAGACTATCCACAAAGAAAGGAATAGACTGGTCGAGAAAGACATTTCTCTGCCTGGATTTATTGTTTGGAACTGTGAGTCTAGGTAGAAGAACAAGAAGACAAAGAACCCCATAAAAACAAGTTGATGCATGCAACTCACCCCTTTTATTGCCTTCGACACATCATCCACAATCTTGTCTTTTAGTCTCATTCGTTGAGATGGTTTGGCCATTCTCGATGTGAAACAGTGTACCTACAGGATTTCAACCCCCTCTGATCATCAATAACAATAGGATCCGTAAAAATACCGCTCATCTCAATTTGGCAGCAAAAAGAAAATTATTTGAAGGCACAAAGATATTGTATGACAAAAAATGCGTGCCTAGATTGAACATTATAAGGGAATTACAAATAGTTATTAAAACAAGACTAAAACGCTTCGAACATGAAAGCAATCCACAAGTCCAAGCATTTCCAAAACTTCAGGCTGAACTAAGCAAGCAGCTGACTTTTTCAAGGGAAATAACTCAATATTTACATAAGAGTCACAACTTCCTGTAATTGATTGAATGCGTGATTTTGGTAGATAGTTGACAGATCCACATGCTTGCGTTTGGAGGAGTCAAATTGCTATTGCTATGGGCGAATTTAAGTCCACCATTATAAGTTTCAACAAAAAAAAATTTTTCTTGTTCAAGGACACACCAAGGAATCCTGAAATATAACACCTCGATCTCGTCAGTCTTTTTTTTTTTTTTTTAAGTTCTCCTTGTATTGCTTTTGGCTGTTTTATGTTGTTTTCTTTTGTTTTGTTTTGTTCTCTTTTTAGATATAGATTTTCGATGAAATTTGCTTTGATGTGATTAATAAAAAAATCAGATGTAAATTGTAGAACTACTCGACGGCAATGTAGGTGTTCATGATTCTAAATAAATGTCAACTAAAAAAAAGCGTTTATTATAAAGCGTCGAGGTCATCAAGCCTTTCTTTTTCACATCCATAAGCATTGTCTTTGTTCGTTCTCATTTCCCTCCTTGTCATCTCACTGATGCTGATGTTCGGCTTTATTGTGTCTCTGCCTTTGCTTGTCTACCTGTCTCACTACGACCCGTTACAATACCTGAACTTGTTCTGGCAGAACATATAATGTGTCAAACGGGCGGCCTGTGAACCAGATCTGGCCCGGGAAGAGTAACTTTCATACACCTGTTATAGATTGGCCATCAGCATGTTCCTTTTTTTCCTTTCCCTGACACACACACACACACACACACATACACACACACACACACACACACACACACACATACACACTCACACAATGCCAGCGTGAAGAAACTAGAAAGATAGAGAAAATAAAGGTGTGAAACTCTCAGAGACTGATACTTTACCAAACCACGACCCTCCTTCCAAGGAAAAAGTAAATAGAAGACCAATTAATTGCTGTTTGCACTGCGATGTGAGGAATTTTCATATTTGATGAAAAGAACATAAAGGTTGAACATAATGAATCGGGGTAAAAAATTCTATACAGCTAGCCATGAGAATGAGTTAGGCGCTTCGTCAATAATTGTTCCGCTCCCATAGAAACCAAGCCTGGTCTCGTAGTCCACAGTGTTACTGGCCTTGGGGCATGATCCAACCACGATAGAGAAAAACAGCAGCTTCTGAGAGACAAGGGGGAAGTAAGTAATATCCGCTACACTTCCGGTAATTTGATTGGCTGCCCGTGGATGTTGTCATGGATGTAATGCATATTACGCAGTATCATTCCATGGTGCTGTTTATGAGTGCCCAGTTTCTCAGATTACTTCATGTCAAGGTCACTCCAGTCGTAACCAGTGAAAATCCATTTGTTACTTATCTGATAAGTAACACATTCGTGTCCCACGGGAAAACATGGTAATAAGTTCAGTGAAATGATGCTGTGCGCTACTTGATTATGAAAGACGTAATGACACTGTCGGCGAAAGAGAAATTACTGACTTTCTTAACCGATGACCCCGATAAAGAGAGCGCTGTCCTCTGTTTCACTGGGTGATCTGCAAAAAATGACCCATGCGTAAATCACAATTAAACCATAATCTATACAAACGTCACAATCAATGATTGGATACTCCTTTAGATTCTGGGTCCCTAGCTGAGGTCGCCGCCATTTTGTTTATTTTCGAAGAAATGGGAATCGAGCCGATTACCACATTGGCCTTTTTGGATTTTTTTCTTTCTTGTTTTTGTTTTTGTGACACGTTCGATTGACAGGTGTCACCCGTAGAGACTTGGGGTCTTTTTGGTGTTGGGTTTTTTATATTCATTTCATTTTTGTTTTAGTTCTTGTTTTTTTATATATTTTGGGTACGCTTCGCAATATGATGGACAGATGTAAGTCTTTGACACTAGGAATCACACGGGTAGGGTAAGTTGTGCATCGTACCCTGTGGCATGAAAAACAACGAAGAAAGTTTGATAATACCTATTTAAAAATTCTACCTATTTTTTTTCAAGCATATTCATTTGTTTGTTATTATTTTTTAGTTCTTTTAATTCTTTTTTGTTTTCAAGCCGTCTCATTCATTTAAGTGATGTTTTTTGGATTATTTTTGTTTTTTCTGTTTTTAGTTGTCATTATTATTTTTATTATTATCATTATTATTATTATTATCAATATTATTATTATTATTATTTATATTATTATTATTATTTATATTATTATTATTTATATTATTATTATTTATATTATTATTATTATTATTATTATTATTATTATTATTATTATTATTATTATTATTATTGCTATTATTTATCTTAATGATTAATATTGATTTGGTAATTTTCATAATAAAAACACCTGGCAATGTATTTCAGTAAATCGCCATGCAAACAGACGGGACCCAGATTCTAAAGGAGTACCAATGATTGCAAACAGGTAGAACAACTCTCTATTAAGTGAAATAGAAAATCAGGTGTGTATTTGTTGGTGGCGTGCAGAAGTATGGCATAGTTCCCACCTAGTGTTATCCTTGACGCCGTGGTAAGGCGACGTTCACAATGCACGATGACATTCTGTCACTTTTGCACAGAAGGAAGGGCTTTCACGCATTCAAAGGGTCAGCGAAGGGGTTTCATGCACAGCTTTATTTATCGCTCTTTGTCTGTGGTCTCGATATGGCTAGCACACACATCTTTCTATTTGATGTTAGAGTATGGACCGTCTGTGGTCACAATCGCCAGTTTGATAGTCATTGTACTCATAGCAGGGATATCTCGACCAAGAAGAATCGTTAGTCAAGTAATATTGAACGTGATATGGCAAATACGTCGACAGGTCAATGCAATTTCGGGCAATAAGTAAGAAACTAGTTCCAGCTTAAGAGGCTTGGCGAAGTGGCGATGCAATGGGTGCGTCCGATTGTTGTGTACGCTGACTGGGCGATTTTGTATATTTGCGCCATGATTATTATTTGCATTAACCAACTAATATCAGGTTCCTCATTGAGGTACTTAATAAAAAGCAGGCCATTTTTGGCTAGGAATGCGAAAATAGTTGTATGTGTCGAGAGGAGGACAAGACGAGGCCATATATAAAAAAAATAAAGCGTCTCAAAAAGTCACCCTCCACGGTCGGGACTCTGGATTGCCGGTCCAGTGTGCTAACTATTACACTACCAAGGCTGTCCGACAAATGGGACAATTTAAATTATTTAAACTTTCCCTGGTAAACAAATGGTCGGCACCCACACAACGAAACGGAAATGGCAATAAGAACACAGTTGCTCCGATAATATTGGTGTGAAACACAGAAGCAATAGAGGGGAGCAGACACCTTGAATCAAAGATTGCGAAAATAGTTGTATGAGGCATGGTGTTGAGAGGAGGACAAGAAGTCATAGAGAAAGAAAAAGAAAGAAAGAAAATAAATAAATGTCGAAAAAAAGTCGACCTCCACGACCGGGTGCCCACACAATGGAACGGAAATGACAATGAGAACACACTTGCTCCGAAAATATAGGTGTGAAATACAGAAGTAATGAAAGAAAATGATCTAAAATCTGTTCAAAGTAATAGTCGGTTAAAAAACAAATTCCGTTGCCTCGAAAAAAACTATGTTTAGTCGACTAATCAAATATAATGGAAACGGACACACCTATCCCGAGCTCACATTCACAGCAGGCGTCATAACACATCCTATCGAGCACGTTCGCAATAATCAGATTGCATTTATTGACTGGCACAAGGATGACCGTTATTTCTTTATATGTTTATTGGTGGTTTTCGGGCACCACGACATATTATCAGGGTCATAGAGCCGCCCAAGAGGAAAGTAAGATGATAGATTAGTGAAAAGAGCAGACATATCTTGACCCTACCAGAGACATTTACACAGAGAAAAATGATTTACAGGGGGGAAAATATCATATCTCACAGATGAGCGACAGAGAGATGATTTACATGGGAAAATTTCATCTCCCACAGACATAAGACACACACATAGACATGGGCACAACAGGCAGAGCCAAGACTATCCAACAGGACACAAAATAGCAGTGCAGGTGTGTTTGTGAAAGAGAGCGCTCCAGAGAGTGCTAGAAAAAGCAATATGATAGCTCAAGCTAAAAGACAAGAGACAGAAGAAGACCCACCAAGGACAGCGCGGGGTAAATATCTTCATCGGTTGATTCATGGTAGTTTTGTTCTTGTTGAGACACCAATGAAGTTTTTATGTTGCCCTTTGGTTTTAAAACCCAGCTATGAGACAACCTGTGGCCCGGATGACCGATAGATTACAGGAGAAATGTCCGATAAGCCTGTAAACGCCTCAAAAGTCACTCCACAAAAAAAAAACGTCCTTAGACCTTTAGACTAGACTTTATGAAACAAACTGAGAAAAACGAGTGTTAAAAATGTGGTATGTCCACCTAAGAACACGACAGTGCCACAGCCAATGCAACCATGAAGCGAATAGCTTATCAATCGAGCTTGCACTCGTTGCCAAAAGGACTCACCCAATTTGTCCACAGTAAACCACGATAGCCCAAGTCAGGATTTAAACCCACACCCTTCGGCGTTCGAGGCGAACACCTTTCCAACTGAGCTACTGAGACACCGGTCATTAAGATTTGGAATAATAAATTAGTCTCAAAACTTTTCGTGTACTGACATAAAAACAATAATAATAATAATAACAATAACAATAATAATAATAATAGTAATAATAAAAATAATAATAGTAATAGTAATAATAATGATAATAATAATAATAATAATAATAATAATAATAATAATAATAATAATAATAATAATAATA
>JBCIKM010063973.1:0-15204 GCA_039654465.1 Melibe viridis | reverse complement strand
GAGAGAGAGAGAGAGAGAGAGAGAGAGAGAGAGAGAGAGAGAGAGAGAGAGAGAGAGAGAGAGAGAGAGAAGAACCCGCCAAGGAATTCAGCCAACAGCCTGCTATGGGTCTGTATACTGAGATTTAAGTCAAAATATTTGCGTTCAAGCGGCATTTTCATATAAAGCTAACTGTTTAAAATTTCAAGATTCAAAATGAACTAGAAGAGAAGGGATTTTTTCTTTGTTTAGAAACATATTTATTAAACTTTTTAACATTGAAACAACAAGTTTGGATCAGCAAATTTGAACAACATGAAGTGATAACCCTTGATCGCATAAGTGATAACATCTCCTGAGGAAATCTCTTTTATTTTGTACAGGTCATGGCAATTTTTTTTTTTTAGAACAGAAAATTTGTACAAATACAAAAATAAAACTTCGACTCCTTTGCAGAATCCAGCAAGAATTATTAACAAAAACCCAAGAAAAATACATTTCTTCAACCACAACCAGTGGTAAGTTACACATCCTTTCAATTCTATTGGCTTGATAACAATAGTCTCCTGTAGCAAAGACGAGATGAATAGTTGATATGAGAGACTAACACACAATGTCACATATGTACTTATAACAAGATGAAATTTTGATCCACACTGCCTTAACTCTGTAAGACAAAAAGAGGGCAAAGTTATTTACTGTACACAATCATCTAGCCACAATCATAGAGCTGTTAACAATACACAGAAAAAACAACCAAACACTAAAATCTGTCATTGTCAAAAGATGTTAAAGTTAAAACCACTGAACTATTCTGAAATAGCTCATTCTCACCTGAATTCATTGTAATTGGTTTAAGATCATAATGGTATTTTAGAAAAAAAAAAAAATGATGAAACTAAATGCCCAATTATTCACTTATAATATCAAAGTACCATGCATCAATTGCAGTTATTGGACAATATCTAAGTTTAAAAAGATAATGGGAGGAAAAACTGATCCTTCATCCCAACTAGCTGTCTGTGGACAGAAGTATGTAATGGACTCATTTCTCACTTCTCCTTGCATTTAACATGACATTATGTAAGTATTACACTTAAAAAATCAATTCTAATGCATTGTTTGATTTACACATCCACTAACATTCATGTTGCTTGAACAGAATGTTTAATTTTGTTTGCCATATACACCAACAATAATATGAGAATTTTATACATAGCTCTCCATAGGAGATGGTGATCAGACATCTGTTGAGTTAAGTGAGGTAATCAATACGCTTTATGTTCTCAATATGAGTAGAGTATTGTTTGGTGACATGATGGAGGCATAAAGCAGGCAAATAAACCAACAAAAAAATGGAACAAGGTTATCTTTTTAGTTAGCACCAAAAAAGATATCAACTTATATACCGTAAATGATAACGTTGATCAAAATTTGCTGAAAAGGGCTGATTTTTTGCTCTTCTTTTTAAAAGTTTTAATCGTGCTTTTTAATTTTTTTTTTATTTGGTTATTACAGAGCAATAACTCGTGCAGGTCACCCTAATATAATTTTCTTTAGTATTTAAGTCTTTAAAAGTAAAATACATTTATTGTAAAATTATATGACATCAGCCGATAAAATCTCTTCAATGAGACAGACACAGGCCTCTTAGTTTAAGAGACAAATAGAAACAAAATGATACAACGGTGCAAACAAAAATAAATCAGCATTTCAGATCATTTGTACATGGGTTTAAAATCAAGTGGCAATGGTCTTATTCAATGATCTGACAATATTAGGAGTTATGGCAGAGTAGTTAATTTATGACAACTGCTAAGACCTGATGCACATGAAATTTAGCTGCTCGTGATATTGACTGCATGTATGATACATCGTAAATGAAAAGAGGAAAAGAAAGATTGTCCCAACCAATGGGTTAAAGAATGAAACAAAGAAATAATATTTTTAAAAGCAGTCTGTGAAAACACTCAATTAATTGGGAAATTGTGAAGATCAGCACTGATTGAATGGCAGTGGGCTGTGTCCATGGTGAAGTAAATCAATAGCTCGGACATCTTTTCTACAGTGCCTGTGCATGAAAGCAGATTCATGAAACATCACACAGTGGAAAACTTGTAAAGAGAGTTTCCATTCTGGTGAAAAATTCACAAACCAGTCAACATACGGAGTGTAAATGCTCTTTTAAAAAAATGAGTAGTGGGGCTTCATCCTTTAAAAAAAAAAAAATTATTATAAAAGGTTTTCTGTGCATAGCACAAGTTTTAATCAGTGGAGAAGCAAGTGTTAAAAATAAAGCATGAGGAGATCTGACTGAAAGATGGCAATGTGAATTCTCAAGTGATATAGAGACACCTTGCATTTTGAAAACAAATTTACCATGATTGATATTGTAACATATTAAATCACAATCATATTTTCACAAGGCAAGCACCACTAACAAAATACAAACAAAGAAACAAACAAAAACGTCACCCCTGAAGACCAACAATGGCAGGTTAAAAAAAATATATACACAATACAATGGTATAAATTTTAAATGGATAATTTTTAAGGTTCATATTTGGACTCCGCTCAAAATGAAAATCAAATTAATATTACACACACAAAAAAAGGAAATTTCTCATTATGACTTTAAAATTGAAATAAAAATTATTATTTTTTTATTTCATTATTTCCCTCACTTAACAAATGATTCCGAGTCCAAACTTCTCTGTACCAGCAAGTATGAGAAATGATGATAGACTGAAACCTTGACAAAATATGGATACATATGCAACAAATAGACAAAGAGTCCCATGCAATCAAAGCAATGATGGTTACTTCCACATCTGATTTAATGACACAGCTTTATTGTTATTACACTACTAACAGTGCCTGAACAAACGGACTGCTTTAAAACAGTTAAGTTCTAACAATTAATTACACTACACTTCGAGCAGTTCTAGCAGCATAAACTTTGCTTAAAAATTTTTTTTGGATAACATGATTCAAATAGAATGCACACAGTCAATAAAGTCATTCATAATTCTGAAATGACACACACATACACTCTCTCTCTCTCTCTCTCTCTCTCTTTCTCACTCGCATACACACACACACAAACACACAATCAAAACAGATACCTTGTGTCTGAAAAATACAACACAAACAAAACCACATATTTACACAGAGGTTATTTTTAGCTTTATCAAACTTCCTGTTTGTTCTCGTTTGTGCTTTGCCTCCATGATCAGGTAACCAATCAATCCAATGATGCAGACGGCCATGGTGATGTAGATCTTCAAGGTCATGCAGAGGGCACTAGAGTAACCAAAAGCGATTGCAACACTCAGGCCCTGGGTGATCCTGAGGCCAGCATAAGCTTCTTCATATTGAGTTGGGAATATGACTCCCATTAAACCTGAACAAAATAAGGAGCAAAAGTTATGAAAAATGTTACATGCTACATACATTGTAGATCAAATGTGCTTGTATTAATAGTAAAATAAAATAGTAAATTGACCCTCTGGTTTTTCATCTCACAATGAGTGTAATATTTAATTTGGCCATGTCCTCTGCCTATCTTACACTAATCTTACATGCATCAACCCCCCCCCCCCCCTCCAAGGTGTAAGATTATATTTGAACGGTCCCTGCAGACATAATTACAAAGCTATTTCCTCTCTTCATTTCTTTATGAATTATAGATTAATCAATCTTTACTGATCAGTTATTTGTTAAATCCCTTAAAACAAAAAAGACAATTTCAAAATCTTTTCATGCAATATTCAATGTTTTTTGTTTTTGTTTTTCCATTAGATTAAAAGACAAAGAACATGGTTATAATATTTGCATGGCCATAAATAAAATACCCAGCACATTAGAGCTTACTTACAAGCTATATAAGACCAATGCCCCCTCACCATGTACAAATCAAATTCAATTGGTCAGATTAAAGGAAGTACACCATATTCAGGCATTTACTCATAATAATATATTTGAATCTTGACTCACTACATGGAAGTTAAATGACTTTGTAGCTCTGGTTCCTTTCTATCTTTGGCAAGGATTTGTCATTCTCCCTTCTTACAAATTTGAGAGAAGAAATTCAGATTCAAAGATATGAGAATGAGACTTACTGCTGATTTGGGTGTTCCAGAAGCCATCACCAACACCCCATACGCCCATGACCACAAAATATGGGACCAGGGACTCCAAAGAAGGCTGCCACAAGTACATGTAGATCAGGCAACCCACATGTAGTACAACAGCTGTGAGAAAGGACAAAAAAAAGAAGGAAACAATGTAAAAAGTGTTGGAGAGCAAGCTTGGGCAGTCTTCTGTGACCCACATAATGGGGTTGTGAAAATTTTGCTTAAACTTCACCAGTACGGGAGGACACAAAGAAAGGAACATTTCATCATAATTCATCATAATTCTTTTGCATTTTTATTTTTAAATTTAACTCACCAAATTGTTAAACATGGGGACAAAAGTGTCATCAAAATCGGAAAGTGTGAACCTCATAACTATTTTACTGAGACTGAGACGAGGTATGAATAAAATTTGAGAGAGAACAATAATTGATCCCTGAGCTTTTCCTCACCATCTTTTTTTTGTTTTAATGAGTTTTTGTTTTCCCCACTATGTCAGATGGGAGGAAGGGGAGAGGGGGTAATTTTCTATCAAGTAATTGGTTTTTGTAATTGATTTTAATCAAGCAGACCCGTGAAAAAAAATTCACTTTTTTTATTTCAATTAACATTTTGTATTTAATTTACGTTCAAGAATCCATTCACAAGTGCTAGACCAGAGGTACAAAAATTTTAGTTTTCAAAGGATAAAAATCAATGCACAATAGTGAAAAACACCTCAATTTATTCAATTTATTTGAAACCTCTCATTTTCTAAGCTTGAAAATTGATTCTATGAATCGTTCTCCAGACATCAGTATGCAGCGGGAAATGAGGGATAAAGCAATCTCCATTCTTCAAAAGTCTTTCACTTAGTCTTAAAAAATTTGAAGCACACAATGGGCATGAAGGGAAAATGTTTTTCTTTATTCTTGATAACTTCAAGATTAAATAATCAAAACATTTGATCAATAAACCTACTTCCAGCATGGGCATGATGGTATGATATGATAAATCTAATAAGATCATCAAGAATGGTGTTTTACATTAGTCTGATTTAAAATTGAAAAAAAAAAACCCAACAAAAACCCCCAAAACAACTTGACCAAAGAAATTTTCAATCAAGTTTTAAAATTTCAAGCCCAAATTTGATTCAATAATCAGTAAAAAAAAGTTATGAAAATTTTACTCATGACAACAAATTTAAATTACAGCTGTTACTATAAAAAATTTATCACAAATTCTCAGAACACCATTCAAAATGACTATACTAATAAAGCAGGATTTCAATTTGACTGAGCACAAATTCAGAGGAAGGATTTTAAAAGCTCAAGCAGAAAGCAAATCAGTTTTCAATTTTAATTCAGAATTTTGTTTTCCATCAATTGACAATAGACATTTATCATTCTTTAAAGATTTGTTTGAGAGAAAGTTGGGAAAATATTTATCAGATCAAATCAAACCATACTGAAATCTGAAATCAGCCAAGATTGAAACCACATCTGTATTACATATGCAAAGCAAATGTGATGAAATCATGTCACACATGCAAGTGCAGATTGTACTTAAAACCTCACAAATTCATTTTAATATAATATATTAAATATATTAAATTAAATAATATATTATATTTGCTCATGATGACAATTCTGAGGTTAAGTAAAATTAGATGAGCATAACCTTAGGCATAGATTTTTTTATTGTTGCTGTTTTTTTGTTTTTTTTTAATAAAACAATTTTCATCTCCCTTTAATGACAAATTGGGTTATTTTTTATAGATTTTCTTCAAATAATTTAAGCTACACGTCAGCTGGTTTTGTTGGAAATTTGCAACATAGGAGCCAAAATTAAGGCCCAGCTTGGATGAAAAGAAATATGACAGTGAAGCTGAGAGTGAAGAAAGAGGGGTGAAAATTTTGTTTAATTAGAATGTGAAATCAAAAGACACAGACAGAAATCTTTTATGAATTATCATCTTAAGGAATTTGATTTCTGTGTTTCAATAAGCAAAGAGCGATAAGCAATTTTTTATTCTTTCAAAAATTAAAAAAAAGAAAATATGAAACAGAAATCTCAAATGGGTTCAGACATTCTCGCCTGCTCCCTTTTATTTCTTTTGAAATTTATATAAATTCAAGAGTGCACAATAGAGCACTAAGTTACAGTATGTCCAAGGATGCTTGGTGCTGCAGTTTTTTCCTGTATTGACAAGCTTTTGAGTTCTTCTTAGTTGACAAACTGAACACTGGAAGTTTTCATCAATCTATATGATATGAGATGGCGCATGGAGAAAGTCAGCCATGGAAGCCTCGGGTCTCAGATGGGATGGTCACACATTATTCTTGGTAAATCAAACGACTCAAATTTAAAACTTTTTTGTTCATTCTGCATAATAAAAGGGATTATTTCAAAAGAGCAGTTGCCTCCAGGTCAGAAACTCATGATGATACTTGATGAAACTATTCCATCAGAGAAAAAGTATCAATCATATTTTGATTTGCAAAGTTTGTACTTTTTTTGCAAGTGATATACAGGAACAACGAAACATTTCTGAAACAGAAAAGGCATGACATGGATATGTTTCAAAGATCAAAATTGACAATCCATTCACCATGTCTATTCAAGGTTCAGGAGATCCACAGTCAGAACATTCGATGAGGGTTCACAAGTAGGGCACGCATTTGGTGGCCTAATGAGTACTATTATAACTAGTTTACACACTAGATTTTTCATCACACTTGTTTAAAGAAATGGTGAGGGAAGGAAGGTAAAACATGTGCGGGGAAAATTCCTAAATTCAAATTTCTTCAAAACGTTCCCTTCTTATTAAAGCGGGGTTTCTGCTACCTACTAATTTATTGATGAAAAAAATCTCAAACCTATCAGTTAAATTAAACTCAAAGTAGTTAATTCAAATGGCTTCTTGGCTTTGCAACAAACCAAGTAGTCACATTTGTTATTCATGTACCTCTGGTCAAACAACTGCTGCAAAGGTTGAATTGTTTTAAAGAGCCAAAAGTAAAATTAAGAAACCTGGCCTATACTATTCTATTCAAATAATAACAATTTGATTAAAACAAAGAAAAATAGAAAATTCCTGTATTATTCAAAATGTTTGATGCTTTGTCCCTCCCATATTGGTGAAGTTCACAGAAAACAATACAGCCATCAATGTCTAAAGGATCAAAACTAATCAAACACCCACATTGATGGCTTTTAGCATTTCTGTGGCAAAAGAATCGGTAGCTTGCTTAATTGAAGAGAAATTGCAGATAATTTTCCTCACAAACAACCCCCTCAGTTTTAATGAAAGTTTGTCATTTTGCCAAAATCACTACAAATTTATCTTCTCCACAAGCACCAATCCTCAACACAGAATACTGCTCAAGACAAAAGACCTTTGGGCAAGGCCATTCACATGTTGTTAGAGCACAAACAGGCGATTCAATGTGGGTGGGCATTCTCTGCAAATGAGGAGTAAACACACCGTCAACTCCCAACAGCGCGAGAGGTGTTGGGAGCATGCAGAAAATACCCTCATACTTACCAAGATATAGTTACCCTTTAGCATTTCATTGAACCCTGGAATGGAAACCTTGCTAAGAAATGCTACCACTGCAACTCTGACATCCATCACATCTGGTACAGGCACAGGAGCTCAAAACCACTCGTCTAGGCTAGGGGCTGTAAGGCGTTTAACTTTACTTTAACCAATGGTGGCAGTTAAGGGAAGATCATCAAGTCATATAAACCATGTCTCAGTCGCAACAAACACAACCTCAACCATTACAACAAACGGATAAGAGGTTTGAGACAGCTGGATTCATCAACAAACGTCTCCTCAGGGTTTTCTTCAAGGTTTGCAAAGATGCTGAAATTAGAAATTGGGTAAAAAATAGTTTCAGAAAAAAGAAAGAAGGGCTTGGCAAGGGCAGAGAGGAGAAGTGCCCAAATTTAACAAAACCAAACTGAAAATCAAAAATATAGTCATAAAGGTATAAATCTTTCTCAGAGAATAAAATAAAATAAAATAAAAAAGATATCTTTATTATACACTTTAATTTCAAAACCCATGTTCCTGTTTTCTTTTTTTTCTTTAATTCTTACCTAACTAATACCAATGAAGTAACAATTTAGAATCTTAACACTTTGAACTGACAATAAAAAAAAAATTGAAATTCGTCTACTCTTCGTCTATCCCACAATTTTCAATGTTGGTTACACAATATAAGTTGCAATGAGTAATACCCTTTGTCTATCCCACAATTTTCAATGTTGGTTACACAATATAAGTTGCAATGAGTAAAACCCTTCCCAATATTTAGTATTCAATTTTATTGATTAGAAACTTTCAAAATACTTGTAGTTTGTAACATACCCGTAGTCTGAGGTGGCAAATTATTTAAACAATCAGGATATTTTTCGAGGAAGTCACACTGAGGATTTGGCAACATTATGGCTTTGAGCCACTATTTCTCATCCAATTAACCAAGGTGTTGCATTCATAACAACACTTATCAAAAGCGTGCTGAGTTCTTTTTTTGATATTTGACATTTATCTGTGACTTGAAAGGTTGAAGCATTATATAAAGAATAACCCATTACATTGTGAATTAAAACAAAAAAAGTAACATATATGTCATTGTATTGGAATTAATATAAACTTGCCTACTCTCTACGACTCTGTAACTTATTCATTCTTGAATAGCAAGTCTACAATAAAAGTTTAACACAGCTAAGATGAAATCATCATGGTATCTCTATTATTTTCAAAACTTTCTAATAAGTTAAACGCATTTTGCCCATCATATTATCAATAAAAAACAAAATGTTCGAAAAAGTAAAAAAATTCTACAAATATTCCCTTCAAATGAGAAAAAATAAAAATGAGAGTTAATCAGAAACCTGAAGCAAATGTATTTTTTAAAATATGAACTACTTTACAGAACAAATATGTGATAAAAACAACAAATTATCAATGGCAAAGAGCATGGAGAGAGTTTCAGGGATGCTTCAGCACTGATGCAAAATGCACAACTGCAAAGTTGAACAGAGGCTGAGACTGAAATAAACATAATTTTAGTATCACAAATCAAATAATTTGAATGATAATGAAACAGAGAAAAATAATCAAAGGAAAGTAATCAGTATAAGAGTACAAAAGCATGACCCTTACCAGCAATAACAAAGGGAATCCGGCCAACTTGCTTGTTCAGCAAGCCACAAATGTAAGAGCTGGAACTGCTGCAGATCCCAAAACAAATCATAGTGTAGCCAATCATGTGAATACCCAGAGGACACGTGATGTAACCCTGAAACAAATGGAGGACATGTGTTCAGTCTATTTTGTATCATATGATATAATAAAAATGAGTGAAATAGGCTACAGCAAAGGGTGTAATACTCTGGTCTAAATATCTACTTATGGAAAAAGAAAAAAAAAAAAGAAGGAAAATGAGAATATAGTCATACATGATGATCATGAAAAAAAAAAAAGAAAAGGAATATGTTTTACTGCCCTTTCAAAGAATAGTTATGCAGCATATAAAATCATAAGCTTAACGTATTTTCATGTTAATAGTTGTTCTGAGAAAGTATGTCATAGCTCATCAGGTTACAAGGTTATTCCAAATGGCGAAGAATTATCAGTAGGCTTATGGTACTTTGAGTAAAATTGTGACTTTAAAGAAAAAGATCTTCATTACTCATGACACCCATAATGGTGTAGAGCACAGGAAAATGAACAAGTTGATTATTTGTCATTTTAAAAAATACAATGTTAAAATTTTGAATTATTCAGTCTGAAAAACTATCTTAAGATGGGGAAAAAAAAAAGACAATTTGCTATGGGAAAAATTAGCCGTTTTCTCATGAAAAGGAAATGAAAGATAATGGTATAAAGAGACTAAAGGAAAATGGTATGCATTAGAAACATATTCATCGTGACTTTTTGCAACATTTTTCTCATAAAATCTAGCGTTCAGTTCATTATCAAATGTAATAAAATGCTTATCACAAAATATATCTAAAAAATTAGATCAACAGGCTCTCAAAATTATTAAACAAGAGTCAAACTTTTTGAGAAAATACCTATTCCTTACCTTCATGAATTCTGCAGAGACAAAGGCAAACTGCATTGCAGAGCACATGAGAAGGGGTAGCAGGAGGAGGAACTTGACATTCCCAAAAAACGACATCAGTGAAGACATCTGTGACTTGAAAGACTGCATTGGGCTGACTGTTGACTTAAAGAGATTTTTGTTGAGAGGCTCCATGAAAAAGATGGCATTCAGTACAGAAAGGATGATGCATCCAATGTAGACACCAAAGAGTAACATTTTGGTTTCAAGCTCAACAGAAAATCTTGAACCACCAATCTCAAAGTGTTGACAAAACCCAGCACCACAGAGCTGAAGATGGGATGCTTCAGTAGATATGGGGCTGTCTGGAGACAGAGATTGGTTCACAAAGGTCAAATTGGACCAGAGCCCAGAGGTGGTATTCATCAATGCTCCCAGAGGTTTTGGATCAGATGTTTCTCCTGGAGGTTCGAGAATGAAGGAAGCAATCAGATTACCAAGGATGATATGACTTTGATAGATCAGGCAGTATATCCCAAAAAACTTGCCAGAGATTTGAGCAAAGTTTCTTACTCCCTTAGCATTTGCCTTTTCGGCACATCCTTTGGCCAAGAAGGTGATGTAGGTACTAACAGCATTGGCCACCACAGCTAATGACATGCCCTGGATAAGAGAGATTGGAACCATCACCCACATTGTGGGGTACAAATTGGCAGCAACGTAAAAAAGGTTAGGGAAAAGATTGGCAATGATGCATTTGCGAGGGTGGAATCTTTGCACAATTGAGCTGCTGAACATACTGCCGACAACATATCCTAAAAAGTTCACAGCCAATCCAATCACTCCAACACCGCCTTCATGATTGATGCTGCTCTGAAGATTTCTGACCGAGCCAACGGCAATGTATAGAAGGGTTATACTAATACTGAGAGCAACAAGATTCTTCATGTAGTTGGATTTTTTGAGAATATGTTCACTTTTACTTCCTGAGATCAGACTAAGAGACTGTGATGGATCTTTGGCATTTTCTTTGGCATTTATAGTGTTCAATGAAGCCAGGGATCCAAGAGTCATGTCATCTTTCAGATAGATCAGAGCTTTTTGACAAATCCTGCCAACTTTGGAGACTTCAGTTAGATCCAAGAAGCTTGACCTCTCATGCAAATTGTTCATTGTTAAAGCTCGTTTCCCAGTTTTGCCTACTTCAAGCTCACCAAGGTTTGAGGTACTGTTGAAAAGGAAAGACTCATCTGCCACAACGATATTGTCTGTGATTTTGGTATACATTTTTGGCTCCTCTTTTTCTTCCTCTACCTCCTCTACAAATATCAAGACTTGGTTCTCATGTATGGGAGACAAGGAGTGATGCACAAATTCATTGAGGTTCTGGTCATTGTTGCTCTCTGTGATGTCCAGGCCAGAATTGGTGTCATGGTTTTGTAACATGGGCTCTGCCTCTGATTCTTCATGCTCTGTTGTCAATGGGACAGAAACTTCTTTCTTGTCCTCATCATCATCATTCAACATTTCTGTGCTAGAATAAGACATGTATCCGTCATGACTCAAAGTTTCCGTTACATAAGCAGTGTCTTGAGACTCGACATCTGAATCTGCCCCTGTCTTGATCAGGTAGGCAGAACTAGCTGTGCTGGAAACAGTATCTGTGTATTCACTGTTGAATATTATTTCACATGAGGAAGCAGAGCTGAGAGTGTCAACGCTGTCAGTACTATCGTTTCTTACTCTCTTTTTCACCTGTTCAGGATATTCGTTTTCTACAAAGTAGGCAATATTGTCAATACTGGCTTCAGAGCTGGTTTTATCTTGCTGGGTCTGGATTTCTGGGCGGTTATCCAGCCTGTTGTGTACTTGCACAGAGCTTTCTAAATTGGATTCGCTCAACATGTGATTCAGGTTTGGCTTATCAGCTTCTGGGATACCATTCAAAGAGTCAGGCACCAGTCCTGATGTTATACTTTTTCCAGGAAGGAATGCAGAGTCCTCTCCACACACTTCCATCATTGAAGATGATGTGTTTGATGAGATTTCGACCTCTGAACTTTGTCCGGGGTTGGATGTGATGTTCTGGTTTTGAACCATGATGATTTTGTTATCAATATGAGCACCCTGTGGATGGATAAAAAAATCAAATCTTACCTACCTCAGTTTGTAATTGCCCATTTGGGAT
This sequence comes from Melibe viridis, assembly GCA_039654465.1. Classification (NCBI taxonomy): domain Eukaryota; kingdom Metazoa; phylum Mollusca; class Gastropoda; order Nudibranchia; family Dendronotidae; genus Melibe; species Melibe viridis. Next base: position 2,842 of record JBCIKM010063973.1, on the reverse strand, counting down.
AAAATAAAGATATATTGAAAATATCTCAAGATGATTATAATATAATTAAAGAACTAAGTTCATATTCATCGTGCTTCAGGGATATTCCCCATGATTTCAGCATTATACTCCCATGTCAAAGGGTGTGAGTTTGATTCCTACCATAGCCAAAGTGCTGTGCCTATCACATTGTGACGTTGCACTGCAGACACCCCCATTGTCAACATCCTACCCACAGAGTTGATCTGAACAGTCACTTCTCATACTACTTTATTGATCATCATGACCTCAATCTATTCATGTGAACCATTACTTTTACAGGTGATAAGGAAATAACAAAAATAATAACACGATTGTAATCACGAATATGAAAACAAAGATGAAGATGAGGAGGAAAATAACAGAATCATAATAATAAATAAAATAATGAGGAAGATGACAATAATTCCTTACATAAGGTGGCAATACTGATATTAAAACTGGGATAAAAGTAGGAAAAACAATATTTTTTCTAGTAATTATAACGATAATAATAATAATCTGTTATAATAACCGTAATGTCATGTGACCCAATCTCGTGAAACATCAAAGGATCTAAAACTAGACTTAAAAACAATGTAAAAGACTACAAAAAGTAGGTACTACTTTTTAAATCCCAAAGGTGTCGCTGAAACAATTTTGAAAAGCTTAAAATTGCTGATATAAATTTTAGCTCTTAAAAGTAAATTGGACAAAAAAGTGAATCCAGATAGCTTTGTCCATACTAAGCTTCCGGCTGGTTTTCCCCATCATCTATTTACGGAAGGGGGAGGCGAATGAACTCCATACAAGAAAAACAGCTGACCCTTCGAAGAACAGGGCATAAGGTAGTAATAACAAAGACTATCAGGAATCCTTCTAGTCTTTGGTAATAATAAAGCCGGTAATGTTGGAACATGCCGTGTGAATAGTGCTTGTGACATTATTGTCAAGAACAATCAACAGGCTCGGCCACTGACCAGACCGCTGTCACCGAGAGGGCAATGACCTGTCACAATCATGCCGCGCGGCCGAAATGGGCCAGAAAAATTTTACAACCCCTTAAAGTATAAAAAATAGAAACCGTTGGGTGGCTATTACTGTGGAGCCGACCTAAACTTCAGAGCCAATTGAATCACTCATTTATTTTTATTTTATTTCATTTTTTTGTTTTGTTTTTGTTTTGCTTCGATCATAACTCCCTGAAGAGAAAACGCCTTTCTTGACTCTCTGTGTTTTGATGACGTATTGTAAAGTTCAGGGGTCAACGACCGAGCAGCCAATGGATTTTTGAGTACTCGAAGTGTTACCAAACTCAAGCAATGACAATACATAACAGACGGTTAGCTATACTATAGGTAGGACTTGGTAAAGCCAAAGAAGTAAAGCATATTTTTCTTTGGTAACACGTGCTAATGTTGTCTTTAAATTTAATCAACCCTGAATGAATTTAACACAATTTATTAATATTTTCTTCACAATGTAAGCTGGGGTTAGTAAAACCAGAGGTTTAGGTACCTCCTCCGTGGTAAAACTGAAGTGCGTGCAAAGCTGAAATGTTATGTCTTCATCCTTTGATGTTTGTTTGTTTTTGTTGTTGTTTGTTTGTTTGTTTGTTTGGGTTTTTGTGGGGTGTTTGGCATGGCTGTGTTTTCGGGGGGGGGGGGGGTCGTTTGTTCTTTTTTTTCTTGTTGTGGTTTGTTTTTTTTTTTTTTTTTTTTTTTTTTTTTTTTTTTTTTTTTTTTTTTTTTTTTTCTCTGAGGCCCGCGACATGTAAGTAGGTACGATAGTAATCGGCTTAGCTCAGTCACCTGAAAGCCTACGTACGTACGGTAGCCTACGTAATACAATAATGGTCGGCCTTGGACTGGAAGAAGACACCGGGAAAACATAGAAGCAGCGTCAAATACAAAATAAGTCATAAAGTGTGAAACAGTGACATAAGCTGGCAAATGTCTTTACTTTGTCGCGTTTTTTTTTTGTAGCTGTTGTCGTTGTTGGTGGTGGTGATTGTTTTTGTGCTGTTGGTGGTGGTGGTGGTGGTTGTGTTGTTATTTTCATTTTTAGTATGTGCGGATGCGTCCATATTGCGGCTTTTGCGTAGTAGCAGCAGCATGTAATATGTATTTCGCACCTACATGCGCCTCCGTGTGTGTGTATGTGTGTGTGTGTGTGTGTGTGTTGTGTGTTATGTGTGTGTGCGCGGGCGCGTGTTCATGCGTGTGTGTTTGTTTGTGTGAGCCCGAGAGAGTGTTTATGTGCGCTTGTTCGAGTGTGAGAGAAAAAAGTGTGTGTGTGTGTGAGTATGTGTTTGTGTTTAAAGTGTGTGTGTGTGTGTGTGTTTAATTTGTGTGTGTGTGTGTGTTTACAAGCTTGCGTGTGTGAGAGAGAGAATGCGTGCGTGCGTGCGTGTGTGTGTGTGTGTTTGTGTGTGTGCGTGCGCGTGTGTTCATTGTTCATGAGTGTGTATGTGTGTGAGAGAGTGTGTGTTTGTGTATGTGCGTGTGAGGGAATGCTTGTTGTTCCTGTATTGACGTATGTTGAGTGTGGGTTTTACACTTATAATATTGTTTAAGTATGTTGTGTAGTGTGACATCATCTTGATTGTAGGGTTAATTACCCCCTGTGTGGTGTTTCCACGGCCGCGGTGGTAAATGCAATAATCAATAACTGAACCCAAGCTACCCAATCAGAGAGGCGTAAACGATACAAAAAGGGGTTGACATCGGCTGTCAAGAGAAGAGAGGGATATAAGGGAAGAGGAGAAGGAGAGGAGGAGGAGGAGGAGGAGAGAGAGAGAGAGAGAGAGAGAGAGAGAGAGAGAGAGAGAGAGAGAGAGAGAGAG
>JBCIKM010063532.1:0-15213 GCA_039654465.1 Melibe viridis | reverse complement strand
GTGTTAGTGTACTAATACTTTGGAATATGTAAGTGTTATAGTAGTGTGTCTAAATTATGCTCGCATCGACAGTAATATTCAGTTCCACTGAGTCAGTCGATATAATTGAAGAAGAAGAAGAAGAAGAAGAAGAAGAACTAATGATGCAATCAATTCGTTCTAGCATACCATGTTTTCATAAAAAAAAAGGTTACCTCTCTTATTCCCAAGGATGGCAAAAAAAAAAAACATCCTGTCAAATCCAGTGGGAAAACATTGCGCCAAAGAAATCAGTTCACCTGTGCATTGCCACTGCAACCAATTATTATGAACTATCCAATTACTGTGGGGTTGAGCATGTGAGCAAAAAATGTTGGTTGTGTCTGAGATAGTATGCATTTGAGGAGCAGACAGATTTATGTATGTATATCTCTTGTTGCTGTCAATCTGAAAATTTAAAGACTGAATTCATTGTCTTTTCTTTGCTTCTCCAGCAACAGTCTAAAATTGGTTTGCGAAGTATTTAAAACAAGGGACCAGGTTTTGTTGGATCGCAAAATGCCGAAAAAGGTAATAAAAAAATGAAAATTCATTAATATAACCTGGTGGGATTTTTTTCCTGTTGTAAACCATTCAAATGTGCTATCTATTATTTATTATTTTGTTTTTGTTTTTGTTCTTGCTTTGGTTTGCTTTGTTTTTTTGTTGTTGTTTTTTTGTTTTTTGTTTTGTTTTTTGCTTTAGATGAATAGATCATTTTTTTACACACAAAAAAACCCTAAACAAAACGGTTGAGAGCAAGTCAAATTCAATATGTTGCTAAAGCAAAACCAACATTCTCCTACAATTTTGGTTACAATGTAGCATAATGTGACAACTTACCAATAATTTTCCAAATGCATGTCATCCAATTTAAGTCTGTGCCTGATATTTTATAAAGACAAAAAAAACTGATGCACTCATTGTAGAGTATTAGGCAAACCAATTTTTTTGTTTGTTTATGTTTGTAAATTTATTGGATTTAGTATATAATTAAAATGAAACCCCTTAATCCGTAAGTTTAGTCAGCTCAGCAAACTAACGGAAGGTCCTGTCTTCTTTTTTTATAAACACTTTAGGTCAAATTTAAACTGTCTTGGCATGTCTTATTGATTTCATTTTCATACTATGAGGGTTAAATCATTCCGCTTGCAAGAACGGACGCTTTGTTTCTAGCCATGTCCGCCATCAGTTACATAAACAGAGCCATTGTTGATTGAATTGTAGCTACATTTAAGAATGCAATCCAACACTTCTTTGCTAAAATCCATGTTGTTATTGTTTTTAAATGGAAGCATCTTTCATTAATTCAACATTTCCAGAAAGAAGCGGAGTTAGTGAAATCCTTCTATCAGGCCTTGAGAAGCATTTCCAAATATCACTTCAGGAGATCTGTTGTAAGTATTCTTTGGTCAAGTTTAGAGTTTGTCTTTGTGAAACAGTCAGACCACGAGTCCAAATCATTTTTGTGTTGACAGCTGTTAAAAGCATTCTTTTCATTAGGATGAATTTTTGTGGAAAGCTTGTGCTTGATTCAAGGTTCCATTCATGCCTGACCCATTGAGATTTTTTTTTAAGTTTCATGTTTTGCCATTATTTAGTTTGTTTATTTTACAGAAAATGACATAGGATTCCACACGTTAAGATTTCAACTTTATGTACGATTGCCTTTCCCAGAAATAAGCTTAGTAAGGCTTTTAACTTGGAAACCACTGGGAATATTTTCAATGTTTAAGCATCCTATATAGTGCATATTGCTTGAGTGTCTTTGGATGTTATTTTTATTTCACGAATTTGATTTCAGCAAGTTTCAACTAGCTGAAAAGCAAATTGTTTGATCAGAACAAGTGAAATGAAAATGATATCCAAAGGCACGAGTGCTGTATCCATTTTATACCACATCTGGGTTAATTTAGAAAATAAATTAAGATTTTAAACATGAAGAAACATTCAAAATATTTTGTACCTTTGTGATGTAGCTTTTCCCGCGGTTTGAATAATTCATAAGTGGATGATGTCATTAAATACTCCATGTTGCCATTTGTCATTGGATTAACCAAGGCGTAAAAATCATGTCTTGCACTTTTTTTCGTATTTCACTTTTGAAATATGGAATTTATTTAACTGAGATTTTTCCTCTTTGCGCCACTAAGAGGTGTGGTATAATAAAGATTTATTTATCAAGCACCATTATTTAAATTTTCAGCCCCATTTGGTGGACATTTTTTTAATATTATTCTACATCAAAATAAAAGTGTCCACTCACATTTCTAAGTAGTCAACAAAGAAATTTGCAAGGTCAGAATATTAATTTTTTCAAAGCAAAAGGAAAGTTTCTATCTGACAACCACTTAGAATTGATAAGCATATATGTAGAGGATGTTATGAGCGTGAAACAGGTCATTTCTGGTTAAATATTCAACAAGGGCGATCACATGTAATGAAAAGCTGCATACAGGACGTTCTTTACATTCACAAGAACATTTTCTATGAGTTTAGGCAATTACTCTGACTCTGAAGGACAGATGACTCAAATTGTTTTAAATTTCTTGGTATGGCTAGGAATTTAAAAGTCTACATAGACTGATAAAACAGCTTAATTGCAGACCAGTCTCAGCTCCATTAGTGCCATAGGAATTTACAGAAGACCATTGAAATATGTTCTGGAGTCTCAGAAATTGAATGAAAATTTGACAAATTTTTTTGAGGTAGGGTATCTTTGCACTCCTGTCAGGGTGGCAAAAATTGATTGGTCAAAATTGGGATAGTATTGAAAAATATACAAATGGTGTAATCATTTTTGGGTAAACATTTTTAAACAACCTGTAACTTTTTAAAGTTACAGCCTTACTTACCTTATTTTTGGGATATGCATTGCATTTTTGTTTTCTATCAATTATAAAATTGAAAATATTACATTAACTTTTCTTGCTGATTTTACAGACCTAATACAACATTAGTAAAGGTAGAGATTCACATGTGTAGAGACTGAAATTAGAAATTAAAAGTAATCCTCTCTCGTTTTACAGGGTTGAAACTTATAGATTTGTGCTCAATGCAAAGATGAAAACAATATCATTAATATCTATTTCTTTTCTTGTTCTTGAATTACTTAATGCCTTCTATTTCGCATCAGCTCAACAGTTATTTCCACGGGGGGGATGGACAGTGTGCTACCTACTTGGCTTGGATGAACTCGACAGAGAATGGGAAATCCATGCTAACCATCCCTTTGCATGGTCATCTCTCTGAAGTATTCTTTAAAAAAAAGTCTTTTCTTGACCTGTTGAACAACAGTGACCACCACCATGACACCTTTGTGGATATCATGGTAAAGTAGATCTTGCAATGACTTCATTATAATGCAGGGTGTTTTTTTTTATTATGCTCTGATTTCGAATTTGAAAAACTAGAAAACCATAGAATGAAGCTGAAAAATTCTTTTTCCAAGGTAACAGAAATTAATTGGCATTTTTATAACATTATCTAAGTAAAAACAGTTATGAAATGATGACACTATCGCTGGATTATGTTGTTTTTGGATCACGACACAAAAATGAACAGAAAAATGTCCATAATCACTGCGTATAGGTTTCTGAAATTGAATCTGAATAAATATGACATCAATGGCAAAGGTAGCTTGTATAAAAACTGAATCAGAGCTCAAGGTTTGCAACTCTGTTTTCTACCAGCATCTACAGTCATGATGTCAGTTCTTGCCAGGAATTTGTTGTTTTTTTAGCATGATTTATGCTGTCAAGACACAAAAGGGACCCCGTTTCAAGTGCTTTAAGTCTCATATAGGGGCCAAAAAAATGGATTCTTTGATGTATCCTCATAAAAAAAAAAGAACACTAAACCTGCCAGAGGGGTTATTTTAGGTGAGTTGGGGTGCCAGGCAATGGTTTGCTTACTTGCATTCTACGCCATTGCCATCAGCCAACTTGACCAGGTTCGTGTGCCAGGTCCGAATGGTCTTTGCCCCTTGGAGGTATCGCATGCTTATAGTAGGTTACTATCCCTTGTTTCTTGTTTGCTCTCTGATCGGAAGCAATTGACCTCAAGTCATGAAACCAAGTTGCAGCTTTAACTTTTTCAATGTTATCAGCCATCTCATTTCATAGGCATCATGCATTTATTTAGATCGTGCCCCACTTGTTTTATGGTGGTTCAAAAAGTGACGTCCTTGCAAATTAACTAGACAATGTACACCAGTCAAACTGGTATGACACAAAATGCCAGTAATTATCTGAGCCTTGGCAGAAAACTGGAGCTTGCTATCCTTGTTTTTTTAAATTATTCCAATCATAAATCTGTGCATAAAAGAAAATAATAAAAAAAACCTCTATAATAAGCGTGATAACTTACATTCACTTTTTCCAAAGGCATATTTATTATAGTTTCTTCTATTGAGTACTAATTTATTAAAAATCTGTTGTAGGCATTTTCATTAGCACAATATAAGTATCCCAACTTAAAGCACAATCCAATTCACCGTTTGAAGCATTTAAGAAAGGTTTTGCCTCATAGCATAATCACAACTTTATAAAAAGTATAGTTTTCATAAAATTGATGAAAACTAGGACTGGGCTTTAAAAATGTGCTAAGTAATGACAAGAAAAAAACCCAAAACAAATGCTGGAACAATGTTATTCTGAATGATATGAACTTTTTTCCTTGAGTGGCAAGTATTTAAAGTCACTTTATTAAGACCAGCTAAGGTCCTGTTCTACGAAAGACTGGCTATTTTTGTAGGAGGGTGCCTTCTACAAATAGATTCTGAGGAAAAACCTCCCAAAGCTTAGTGAGGACAGAACTATTCGGTTTGGTTGATTCATTGCCAAATATCATATCAAGGCTAGTTTCCATTTATGTTTGCAATGAAACGTAGATAATCATTCATTCACTGCAGGTTCTTCAAAAATTGAATTTGAAGTAAAGTTAAACAGCCATTTTCAGCTTTTGATTTGCCCACACCTTTGGGATAAAAAAAGCATGATCCGCATACCTTCAGATCCTTTGAGGGTCTAGTATGCGAGCCTTTGGTTTTTCAAGCAAGTGGGTCATGTGACGTTACAATCATATTTGCATGATCATAAGTTGAATGAGAAAATCATTGTTTGTTATGCAATGGGCAAGTTGATCATTTGGATCCAGGGGGTTATAGGATTGGAAGACCCCAAATCTGGTGTAAGAGATCATACCTTTACTTATAACTCAGTCTGTTTGTTTTTAAAAAAATCTATTGTCAAAAATGCTTATATTCTGTCACAATGGTCATCAATACAGAGTACATAGCAGCCTCCATGACCAAAGTGTTAAAAAGGGTGTTATATAATTGAATATAATTAAATCACACTTTGATGAAAAATGAGCTGAAGACAATTAAAAAAACAGCAAAGAGAAAAAAAACATCTGAAACTCTAGAGATAGTCTGCTGATGAACTTTTAAGCCAGTTATCTCTACTTGAAAGTGCCTTTTTCAGTGAAACGTTGAAACTAAGTCAAACTTGATTATTGCTAAAAATAACAGTTTTGGGCATCATTCTTTTTGTATTAGTCAAATGTATCTGTTACGATACTGAATTGAACCCTTCAATTATTATTCTTTTCATTACTTATCATGAAAGTTGCATTTAGTTCTTTCATAGTTGGGCTGAACCTCATTTCCATTAAATTATATAACATTCCAAAGCTTTTTGTTCATTGCATGGGCCATGAAGGTAAGGTAGAGCCAAGAGTCTGACATATGTTTGCTTTGAAACCATTTATTTATTTTGTTAGTGGTTGGGTTGCCACATCAGTGCCCTCTATAAGACTCATGACCTTCTCTATTGGAAACATCATAACTTAATCAGAACCTTTCTACATAGTTTTACTTATTTAGATAATAGAGCACCCGAAATCAGTAAATAGCGCAACCCTCTCAGGCAAAATGTAGGAAGATGGAGTGGGCTGCATTTCACCAATATTGATAGACATTAAACAGCTTTCTCACATTTTTAATAGTATTATGAAATGATTCATCACTTATCTGAATTACTCTGTCTACTTGTGAACTTCTTGACTATCACTATGCCCTGCAGTAGCAGTCTGTGTTATTTACTTGTTGGTTTCCTTTAATTTTACAACAGGTTTTTCACACTGATCTTCCGCTGTACTCTGCAAAACAATTTCACCTTGATATCACATATGGAACAACAATTGCACTTGCTTGGAGCAAATACAACAGAGAACCATTAGACCTGCTTTCAACGAACTACCCAATCAGATATTTCTTTGATTCACTGAAAGGCTGTAAGAGCAGAAATGCTAAATCCTGTCAACATATCAAACTGAGCATGATGATTTCAATTCAGGGCCTTCATAATTTATTTTAGTTTGTTAACTTTTCTTTCCCCATTACTTTGTTTCACTGCTCATTCCAAATTGGCTTCCTAATATGATATTCAGGTAGCTTGTTATATTTTCATAAGGATGTGTTTTGGTGGTTTTTTTTCTTATAGTTTTTGTTTGTTAGTTTTGTTGTGTTCTGTTTAGTTGTTTTTATAAAATATAAAAAAAAATTTCCTTCAACATATTTCTCTTTTACCCAGGACTACTCGTTTTTCATCCTCATCAGTTAACTTTTTAACGGGGGGAGGCCGAAGATATTTTCCTTGTTTTCTGGGATTTGTTTTGTCACTCATCAAAGTAAGAATACCTTCAAGATAATTGTTTTTATGGCTTAGGTATGCCTATGAAGTCTATCATGTTGTATACCATTTGAAAGGGAGCTAAACCGTTTAAATGATGAATAAGATTAAATGAAATATATGGGTTAAATATTATTTTGTTGAGAAGTAGATATAAAAAGAAGAAAAAAAATATTCTCAGGACTATTACTCACAATTACCAGCATCACAAAATACTTTACTGTCATTTTATTCAAGTAAGAAATACACTTGAACTGGTATTTACCGTTTATTGTCTGAAATTGCTCTAACAATTCAAAATTTCAAGGCTTCTCATATCTCAGGTAATCAAAACTCACACAAAAGCTTCAAAAATAAAGAAAAAAATACCACACAAAAGCTACACATGTTTTGGTTTTGATTTGAATACAAGTGAAAAATCAGAAATGACCTTTGTAATCAATCTTTTCTTAACGCCAACTGACAACTATTGAATTCTCCCACCATCCAATCCCCATTTAAGGAAAATCCATTGGACGGTGGCACCGTTCCCCATTGAAGAGTTGATTAAAAACTAATTTTTGGCTCTACTTTTGATCATTCATTTTAGCAATTACATCTTTAGGGCTGCTTTTTTTGGTTGTTTGTTTTGATTTGTTTTGTTTGGCTTTTTTTTCCAGAGCAAATGTGAACTCACCCATTTTATATTTGGCAGTATGGAAAGCAAATGCGTCATTTCCAGCACAAATTTTGCAAAACATTAGTACTGTTATTGAATGTTTGTCAAAAACAATCTAATTATGACACTGTGCAATATAAATGTAAATCCTACATCAGTAATTAAAAATGTTATTGTCACGTCATTAAGATACATTCAAATTATGCCACTGCCAGGCCCAAATACGGTACCATCCAAAGACAATAATTCATATCCAATCTATTTTTTCAATCATTAATTCAAACCTTGTCTACAATCCAACATGTTAGATATTATTTTTCCATTTTATATTTGTACCTAATGAAAGATGAGTCCAATATTATGTCCCTACACTATCTTACTGCTTTGCATAATTGCAGCGAAGGGAGAGAAGGCAAACCAAGGGAAGAACACGACAATATCCATGAAGGTTTATATCAACAATGATGAAGAAGTGGTAGATTCATCATGCTATCTAGTAATGGTGAGTGGCTTTACCTGGTTACTTTCAAATCGTCGCCCTAACGTAACTGACAAAAATACGCTTTTGTGCTACTGCAGTTTAAAGTTTTGAGCAATTTTTCAAATCCTGTTGGGAATAAATGGAACATACTATCTCATTGAATTTTTTATAATATGAAAACATTAGGCAATATCACTTGTCAGGGACTAAAAAAAAATGCACTATATTGCTTATTTACTGAAAAATAGGCCTTTTTGTTACTTACGTTAGTAAGTGAATGCAAAGAGTGTAACGGAAGTGCTACTCAAGATGGTGCTTACGATAGTTTGTGAAAACAAAACAGTGAGGGTTATATTTAAAGGTCACAACTTGGTAAAATGATATAAAGATGGACAGGGTTTCTTTGACTGATTGTGTTAGGGAACGAGAGAGAGAGAGAGAGATAGGGTGGTGGTGGGGGTGGGTGAAGAGGGCAGGTTCACCGGCAAAAGAGATAATGAGATAATGAAAGAAAAGGATGGGGAAGAGAGATAGATTCTGGATAGGGGTAAAGAAGCTGTGAAAGTCAACATCAATCATAGTGAGGAAAATTGAAATAAAACTCTTTGTGTTCTTGATTTCTGATCACAGGAACATCCTCAGAACAAAGAGACATCAGGTTCTGATATTTTTCTTTTGAAAGTTTGTTTGGCCCAGTGTTCAGCTGTTTGAGGACATGTTCTTTGAGGTGTTTCAACAAAAGTTCTGTATATTCATGGGCCAAGTGGCTCATCGTATAAAAAATGGTGGTCGGGTGACATTTGCTCACTTTTTATCTCTATTATATTACTTCAGGACACAAAACCTTCTTTAGAATGTTTTCTTAAATCCAGAATTCTCAAATCCTTTGAGAGTAATTTAAAATCACTTAAATCCTCAAACTGCTGCTGGTGAGCAATGTTGTTTTTGCAAGCTATTGAAAATGGAGTATATCTTGGAAAATTCTTGTGATGTGACAATCAACGTAGTGTGACTCTTGCTACCTAAGTTAGTATTAATGTGTCATAATATAATAGGAGTATACAAAATTTGTGAAAAAAACTTCCTTACATTAGTGTGTGGTTCATGGTACGCAGGTTTTTTTAGATGGTGCTTACAATAGTTCAAGAAGCGTGGGTCTCTTAATAACAAATGTATTGATATCAGATTTTTACACAGTTCAGAATGTAAAATTTGTACTCAGGTAATATTCTTAACTCAATTCTGGGTAGCATGGCACTTACGTTAGTACATGATATTTTGCGACAGAATGTTTGAGTATTAAATTCTGAGTGACAGCGGGATTCAATGCACACTCATAACAATTCAATATAGTGGGCAATTGAATGGTTAAAGTGTGATGAAAATGAAGCAGAGGGATGAATATTTGAAGGAAGAAGTGTTGTATTATTAGATAGGTGAAACAATGAAACCAAAATATTAATGAATATCTAGTAGAGGGGAAGATGAATAAAATTTATCTACCTCCTTCCAACTGCCCACTCCAATCCAGAAAAAAAAGATGAAGATAAAATATCTCATCAAAAATACTTTTTATTTAAAACAAAAAACAAAATAAATCATCAAAAGTGTGAAAGGACAAGGTACGTCTAAGGGTTGGTATTAGCGTTTCAGGTGATAATAAGAACTCTTCCAATAGTGTTACCGAGACACCCAAAATTTTCCATATGACATGGGTACCTGCCCAGTACTAGTCGTGAGTTTTATTCCTGCTAGCGCCATCCTGTCAATGTAATATTATTGTGCTGCACTGTGGCCAATGCTTGGGTCATTCTAGTCTTTTGGTTGGACAGACCCTCAAAAATAGTGTCCTTTATGGCAGGAACAATGGAAAACTTAATTTATTTCATCATTTTTTTTTCTAAGTCTTAAAATATATCAGACTGTTTGAAAAGTACTACAGTTTGCTCACAAATTTAAGAAACAGGTGGTATTCAAATTTGGAATTAAACTTCAGAGCCACATGCATTTTTTCAAAAGCAAAGGATTCCTGGACACAAAAGTTATTAATATCACACCTTGATTTTTTTTTGTTTGACGCAGACCAAACCAACATATATTAATCTATCCATTATCTAACAGGTGGAGAGGGCCAAGTTAGGCCGCAAGATAGAACTCTTTGCTGACACAGACTTGTACTGGTCCTACGTTAGAGTCAACAAGACCAGAGATATCCTTCGCATTCTTGATGAACCAGTGGAAAAAGTGAAACCAAGGTTTTTTAAGTCGAGTGTGGTAAGTGCCTAGGTTGTTCGTTCTGATGATGAGATTTTCTAAAGACAGTAATGTCATCTTTGTTTTGGGAGATTTTTTTTTTTATTTGCACAAGAAAAAGGGGAGGGAAGGGGTCTACTAGATATTTTAATTTCATGCAGTATTTAATTGTGTGGTGGTCTGTCAAAGGCCCCGGAAGTGTTAAAAATCAAAATTTTAGTGATTAATACAGCCAAATAAAGCTATCATTCTTGAGTAAAATGCATTTTAAATCTTTAAAATATCTTAATTAGGGACAAATTACAAACATTTTCGTACCCCAAGGTAAGAAAGCACAAAAAAGAGAAAATCGAGTTTTAAGTTTTACCTTTTATTTTCAATAAAAATAGTGGGGATTTTCACTTAAAAACAATACATATATGGCACAAGGATGTATCTTGCCCTCTGGAGCAAAAATAGTCTTTAATAGTACCTAGGACCTCATCATCGGGCCCTAGATCTTACAGGTTGATCAATCTCAACTAATTTAGGTGTCTAGCAATCTCTCTCGCATCATCAGAGGCCGGCATTTTGTTCTTGACAACGATTTGACAGTATGATGAGATTTTACAAATTAAATGATTTCATTGTCTTTAAAAAAGAAAAAAAAAACTGTCTGAAACACTGACAACCTTTGGTTGGCTTGTGCAATGATTGAAACCACAGACTATATCGTATCAAAATATTTGATTTTAGTTACAGAGAAGTGCAGTGATTTTAGCAGTTTCCACACTCAATCTATTTATGCACATTTATTTTATTAAGAAAGAAGAGGAAAAGACGAACAATTTGATATGTTATATAATTATTTTAGTCGACATTTACTACCAAAACAACCTGTTCAAAGTTTCACATTTTTCACTGGTGTTTTTTTTAACAAAAAATACATGAACTCTAGCCTTGAGTGACACCCCTCACCCCCCCCCCCCCCCCCCAATAAAAAAAAAATTAATTTAGATTAAATATTTAAAGGTGTTATTTTGCGTAATGCTTTTGTGGGAAGGATCTTTGATAACCCATGAACACGAACAGCGGGAAAAAAAAAAAACCAAGGGAAAAAAAAGTTTTTTTACATTTTGCCGCATATCTCGAAACTTCTCCTGTGTGACTTCTGGCACCTTTTGTCAGACCACACAATTGACATAAAAAAAACAACTATTGATTAATAAAAACCCTGCCCAATATCCTGATTTTTTATATCTTCTTTTTAAGCATTACCTTTAGGATGAGGTCCTGTTCAGTCATGGAAAAACCAGCTGGGTGTCATTTATTAGTGCTGATAGGGGTGGGACAAAGTCATTTGGCCCCAAACAAACTGGATGCAAATGTTTTTTCTACCTTGTTATCTTGTATATAGAATTGATTGAAATTATTTTCATCCCGTTTTCTACTTTTTACACCATTATTAAGAAATGCAATTAAGTTTGTGTTTTTTTCTGGTTTATGTTGTTGTTGTTCTTTGTTTGTTTTTTGTTTGTTTTTTGTTTTGCTTTTTTTACATTAATAAATAATCCTTGTAGATTTTTTTAGATTTTAAATGCTTGAATTTAACTATATCTCAATATCTATAAAGGTTAATGGAGTCTGCCCCAAGTAAAGCTAAGGGGGGTTTTTTAGTTGAAAAAACAAATATAACAAAATCACTCTTCATTAACACGGCGGGCAAGCAAACCTCCCCATAAACCTATGCATAATTTTTTCCGTGGTGAGGCACGTTCTTCTTATCAAAACTTGCTTCAATAAGAGGGGAAGAGTTGTGGAGATATGGACTGCTTAAAAAACAATGGAGCATCAATCATATGGACAGTCAGTTTATTTTCATGACATATATTGGCCTACACTTGTCACTTGTTAGCACTGGAACTGCTTATTATTTTGACCCTTTTACAAGTTTAAGTCAAATAACAGAGGTAGTCATATTAAGTTGTGAGTCATTCAGTTATGACTTTTGTTATCCCTATATTTGCCTCCCACACCTCTAGCCCCATATCTTTTTTATCTTAAATGTGTTCCACAGGACAAAGTTTTGATTGCTGTTCGTGTATTCAGCAGTCCAGTGCAAACAAAAATGAACCACACAGTGAAAAATGCACATATAGATATATCGTACACAAAATTCCTCTGTGTGTCCTACGACTCTAAACATTTGTCTTGGCGTAAAAGTTCTACATGCAAGGTTAGTGCTTGTCCTTGTTTTAACTTGTGCTTGTGTGTATGTGTGTGTGTGTGTGTTTGTATGTGTTTGTCATTTTCTCTGTGTTTTCAAATGTTTGTGTTTATCATAGGGAGAGAGTGAGGTTAAGATATTTAAGAGTAATGCACATACTTATTTGTGTCAAGGTACATGTATTGATAATGGGGACTGACGGGAAATCAAACAAAGGGACTTTTAATTAAGTTATTAAAATTATATGATTATAAGATGATAATTCACATCAACAAAATTAGAAAAAATGGGATTTTTTTAAATTTTTAGTTATTTTAGTTATATATGTTACGTAAGTTGAATACCTTCTATGTTTTGTTGGAACATCATGAGATTGTTTTATAGATCCTTCATTAAAAACATTTTAAGTTTTTCTTTCATTTGTTGGTACCACAATTTGTCAGTTAAGAATAGGAATTTACTAAGGAGAATAATATCTATTAGTTCAAAAATAATCGGAGAAGAACAGACATCTCTAGGAGCTTTGGCAGAAAAAACAACTAAGCACAAAGCGTATTCCTCAATTAACGACAGTTAGCATCTGTTGAATGAGGAGTTTGTTTTATTTAATTCCGGGCGTTGTTTTCATTGTGTGCTCTGTACAATGAACTGGCACCAGAATTTGTTTATACCAACAGCCATTTGGCTTGTTGATGACGAGTGGTCATGAGTGTGAAGACTACTTTTCTCAATGTTATATTATATGCTTGACATTACAACTGCAATTAATTTCCTACATTATGTTATAGCTACACATGTTCACTGTTTTCCATAACATTATTTTTTACAAATTTTGATTTTGAAAAGCACATTCCAATTATTTTGTAATTGCCCATTTGGCATAAATAAAGCTATACTGAATTGAATTGAATTTATTAATCTCTTAATAATAAACTGTGTAAAAAGCAACAACAATATCAAGTGCAGACTGCTTGAATCTCGCAGAAGATGAAGACTTAGAGACACATTGGGAGAACTTGTCAAAATGCATAACAAAGCTAAGACCAATTATTTCTGAGAAGAAAAGCGCTGCAAAAAATAAAAAAAGAAATGGATGAAAGAGGACATATCGAAGAAAAGGGAAAACAGCACTAATTAGAGTCTGGCATTAGTACTAGATAATAAAAGACTGTATTGAAGCTAGACATGAAAATAGGAAAGCAGCTGGTCAAGAGAACTTATGCATTGAGCTGATAGACACACTAGACAACCTGGGAATAGACTGTTGACAAAGCTTTTCAACTCCATTAATGAACAAGGCAAATTACCAAATGAGTTTAGACAATTAGTGTTTATCACTCAACCCAAAAAAGCTTGCACAATTGATTGTGAGCAACACAGAACCATACACATCATGAGCCAGGTGACAAAAATACTTTTGAGTCTTGTCATGAAAAGGGTGAGAAATAAAGGACTGTAATTCTCAGACTATGAGCTGCAACTTTTTTCTCTGATTGTTGACCCTGGAACTAATAGTTCAGAGCTATTTATGCTAGAAGTTTTTTGTTGGTCGGTCATCCCAGGTGTTAAAAGTTCACTTCACTTACAACATTTGAAGGGCTTATATATGGTCTAGTGCCTAAGCTAAAGGATGATTTGAATAAATTCAGACAACTTGAAGAACATGTGATAAGTTAGTTGGTCTAGGAGTTTTTAGATTTGACATTCAAGTCATGCTGTACAACTTAGGGAGACTGATTGGGTATGTAACATGAAACAATGTACTGTTACCATAACGAGAGTGTTTGGGTAGGAAGAAACACTGTCCGACTGCTGTAAATTGGGTGAGTTGAATTCCTCGTCAGGAACCATAGTCAATTTATTGAGTGGCTCAAATATAAAATTGTTTCATGCTCAATATCTAATATTCATCAGGCACATGGCAACTCTACCTCATCAAGGCTCATATGCGCATGCAATTCATTTGGCACAGTGTCAGGGTCGATCATAGTGGCAGATGAAATTCCGGATGAATACATATTCGATCTGAGTTACAACAAATGCCTAAGTCCCTTTGTTCCCTTTACCGTGGCCTGCCTCTGGGTTATCTTTGCTGCTCTCGTTGTGTGTGGAGTGAGGAAAGACAGACGCACTGCTCTCAGTGTAAGTATATATCAATCCTGGGAAATGGAGTTAATTTCTTTTTATATCAGTTTAGCATTGAAGCAAAGCAGAAAAGATAAATTGTTGCCCTAATTTTGATGAATATCTTCAGGTTGTCAAAAAATTTCATCATCACTTCTAAATGAGCCTTATTAAACATTCTTTATCATTTTGTGGCAGATTGTAGTTCCAACTTGCTTTTCTCATACTGCACTTATTCAATTATTCCTTCATATGATCTAGAAATCAAATAACTTCCTTAGACTAATAGAGTCAGTTAAAATATCTACATAGCAGTGACAAAACATAGATGAGGTGTCTGCGTCCCACTGAAATTCATGGTCACAAAACACCTCAAATGGCCTTAAAAGGACTGTAAAAATTTATTGTTCTTCTTCTTTTTATTATTATTATTATTATTATTATTATTATTATTATTATTATTAATATCATTACTATTATTATTATTATTATTAATATTATTATAATTATTAATATTATTATAATTATTATTATTATTATTGATATTTCAAAATATTGTTATTATTATTATTATTATTATCATTATTATTATTATTATTATTATTATTATTGAAATTTTAAATTATTATTATTATTATTATTATTATTGTTGAAATTTTAAATTATTATCATTATTATTATTATTATTATTGTTATTATTGTTATTATTAATATTATTATAATTATTAATATTATTATAATTATTATTATTATTATTGATATTTCAAAATATTGTTAT
>JBCIKM010063423.1:0-15214 GCA_039654465.1 Melibe viridis | reverse complement strand
TGTTTTGAGAGATGATATTTATTTTTTAGTGTAAATCATCTCTCTACTGTTTGTGGTTTGATCTGTTCCCTCTTTAACTAATCTATCATCTTACTTTCTCTGGGCTCCTCTATGACCCTCATGTGTTGTGGGGCCCTAAAATCTCCAATAACCAATAAATGAAACTCCTTACAGTTACCGCAACTAGAGTGTTCTGGCAAGTCAAAAGAAACACCATACGGCTAGTGTTAGTAGACTGGCCAGGTGGATTGTGGATAATATCACCGAACATCGCCTAACCGTAATCAATTATTTTGTTTCCTGTATCTGTTTCTGACAATAACAATAAAAAAAGAGAAAGTAAAAAAAACAAACCCGATCTATGTGTAACTGACCATCATTTATTAGCAATGCATAACATATAATGTCTTACTCTGTGAACATTCTCTTGCGTCAGTTGCGAAAGTGAAAGTAAGTAGTCCGTTATCTGCAGCCATTAGACTTGGAAATTTTGCAAACTCATGTTCAAATGGGTTGAGACTAGGGACTAGTTTCAGAGCACTTGGAAGAGTAAAAAGTTTTAATTTTTACAAGATTTTCTCATTTTCTATCTTTCTGCATTTTCTGTTGGTACAAGTCAAACATCCTATTTCCAACAAATGCTTAAAAAATTTGTAATAATAATAATGTAGTTTATTTCTAACTAAGTCTCATATTCATAAAGAGTGTAAGAGTTGATTTGATTCTGAATGAATTGTGATAGGATGTAGATGCCACATAGTTTGGTGTCCCTTTTTTTGCGTTTATACCTTATCTCACCCCTGTAAATTACTACTTTTCAGGAAAAGCAAAGAAAAAACGTTTTTATTTTGACTTACACAATAACAAATTACATATTTTAAATGTCAAAAAATAGAGGAAAACGAAAACAGATATTCCAACAGCAGAAAACTAGTTAGATCCGCAAAGGGAAATTATTGGGGAATAGCGTATACAAATTTTTTGAAAAAAATAACATATCGTCGCTGTCCGGTGAAAACTTACAAGAATCAATGAAAATTGTAAGAAAAATGGCTAGATCGATTGCTGCCATTCTATCCTTGCAAGCCCTGTAGGCATGAATCAAGGTTCTCACGGGAAAGTGGATGAACAGTATTCTGACCGATTTGATTGGCTGCATGTCATCACTACACGTTGTGACCCAGTCTTAGTTTAGACAATGTTGTGTGTGTGTCACTATAACACACTACACACAATGAGCGACCTTGAAACACTGCCGTGCTGTGGAGTTGAGTTGAGTTGTTTGGTTATAGCAATGTCTTCTAGATTTAGTGAAGAATACTGAAAAAAGTTCCTTTTTTTTAAGCAAGGGCAATTTCTAAATGAGGGCGCTGTAATTATTGCTGTAGCCAAGGCATAAAAATCTAGAGTACCACAGCAAAATACTGCCGTGCCATGGGATGTTTCCAGCCCCGCCATTGAGGCAAATCTATTATGAATTTTCTTACTGTCTTGTCTGTCTGTACCTAACCCTTCCACTCCCCGCCAACCAGTCTTGGCAAATAGGGTATGGAATCAAAGCTCTCACTCTGAGGAATGTTTGTTAAAAATGGTGTATTAAGATAGGGGTAACTTCAGAATTTACCATTTTGGACGAGAAAAAAATCAAATTCAGTTTTTAAAAAATGCCCTCAGATGTTATCGTTTTGAATTGGGCTCAGTGGCTGTCATTGGTGATTTGATGCGGTTGTGGATGAGTGCTTGCTTACTTTGACTGGAAAATTGGGGGTCGGTCAAGAAACTGGAATTAAGACGAAACAAGAATATTGGATGGGGATAATGAATAGGTGGTGATGGATGGTAAATAAAATGAGATTTGCATCCTTAATTTTTGTGACTTTAAAAAAACGGGAGTCAGATATTCATATGGGTTAGGGTGAATTTCATCAATTTTCGATAATAAATTACTACATTTTGTTTGTGACTAATAAATACATACATTGTCAGCATCTGACCGAATATAATAGGGGGTTGGGGGGGGGGGGTTCATATCTACTTTAATCTCTTAGAAAGCAATAAAATTATTACTTTATTAGCTAGGTTCTTCATGGATTGTTTTATTAGCTCCCTTTTGTTTTTGTCCGGATTTTAACTCTGAAAAATTATTTAGAGGACACTGTGCATATTTTTGAAAAGGTTAAATACAAAACAATACTATTTGACAAAACTTAATTTTTTATCCCAATAATACCCACCTGTAACGAGTCAACAAATGAAAGATGCTGTGAAAAGATTTAACATGATTCAAGTTTCTTCACCTTTTTTCTGTACGGAGCAGATAGAAAGTCCCTTTTTTTATTTTAGGCACTTTTAGAAAGGGGAGGGAGAGAGATATATGAGAATCAATGCAGCACATTACCTAATTTTTCTATATAAAAAGTATGACCCAAAAAATGGGACACGAATATTTTCTCTACATAAAAGTATGACCCAAAAAATGGGGCACGACGTTCATCGTGTATACAAAATATCGACGTATGGCTAGGGTTAAATGTGTCCCAATAGCTGAGTTGGTAAGGTGTTTGACTTGCACGCCGAAGGGCTGGGTTTGAGCACTGGCCGGGGCTCTCGTGGTTTGCCATGGAGAACATGGGTGATTCCTCTTAGCATTGAGTGTAAGCTCGATGAATAATCTAGTTGAAACAAGATTCTTGATTTTAGGCCACAATGGTTGTTTATGAGTATTTGATTTTATAAAAATAGATGCTTAGAAAAACCAACTCGAAGCTTTAAGGGGACAGAACTGTTTTCTGTAAAACTTGACCTTATTTTTATTTATGGTAATTTTTCCTACAGGTTGATTCCTTCATCCTAGAAGAAAATATGGATGAGAGCGATCAGCCAGAGTCAAAGTTTCTTCTTGCTGCTGAAACTGAAGGGCAAGGTATTCAGAATGTTGATCCTCAGACTCAGGCTAGACTTGAGGCTTTGCTTGAAGCTGCAGGGATATCCAAGCTGTCTTCTAAAGATGGAAAGGCCCTATCGGATCCAGAAGTCCTTAAAACCCTAACGTCCTCGGTCAGTAGTGCTCTGGATGAGGCTGCTCAGGCCTTACACCGCATGAGGGATTCTCAGGGTCAGCCTCTGTCTGGTGAAGGGTAAGTTAAATAGCAGTCAGCTTCATATCTTTAAAAAAATGCTCGGGTTAGCTGCAAATTCAGGCCTGTAGTGATCACCTACCAAGCAAAAAACAACAACAAAAAAACAAATTGTCCAGTCTTATCTGGACTGTCAGCCCACTGTGACCGGTGTGTTGGAGGTGGTATTGATTTTTATCAGCTGTCTTCTGATTTGAGCCCTGTTTTGGCCAATTGTCTCATAGCTGGGTTGTAAAGCCAAAGGGTCGACATAAAACTTCATTGGTGTCTCAGCAAGAACAAAACTGCCCAAAGTTTTGTTGATGAATCAACCGATGAAGACATTTACCCCACCACTGTCCTTGGTGGGTCTACTTCTGTCTCTTGTCTTTTAGCTAGAGCTATCGTCTTGCTTTTTCTAGCACTCTCTGGAGTGCTCTCTTTCACAAACACACATACACTGTTATTTTGTGTTTTGTAAGGTAGTCTTGGCTCTGCCTGTTGTGTCTTTGTCTATGTGTGTCTTTTGTTTGTGGGAGATGAATTTTTTCCTCCTTAACTAATCTATCATTTCTCTGTCACTTCTCTGTGAGAGATGATATTTTTTCCTCCTTAACTAATCTATCATCTTACTTTCTTCTTGGGCGCCTCTATGTGTGTCTTGGTGCCCTAAAACCACATCATGCCCATGTGCACGTCTATAAAGAAATGTCCATTCTTGGTTGAATAAAGAATTATTATTATTATTATTATTTTAAAAATTCTATCCAAAAATGAAATGGTCAGTTGCTCTAACAGAATTTTAGTTACTGGTAAATTTACCTTTTTCTTTAGATCTAGGATAATTTTAAGTGATGTTTTAAATGGTATAAAGATATAATTTAATGACTTATTTTTATAATTACATGGGGCTGTTGCATCATTAGTTATCTTTGAAGATATACTGTAATGTAAAGATTATTTTTAAAGAACTTCATCAAATTGTCACTCTTTGTAGCATGTTTTCACATCATACATGTGAGGTCCGACAAAGAATCTGTTTTTTTATTTTGAGAAGTTGACAAGTATGATATGGCATCTATGTAGAACTAGATTTTTTTATTCTAATTACCACTTAACTTATGGAGATGATCATGGTATATTCTATTTTCTTTTGTACTTTTTTCTCTCGATCTCTACATGCTTGGGCATTGTTAATTTTAATAGTCAAAACCATCTGAGCTGCAAATTTTGCAGTCTTACAGAATATTTAAATGTAGGTTATTCTGACAGGCATAGTTTCCTGATCACTTTACTTTGCATGTAATTTTTTTTGTTTTTTTGTTTATAGAGTACCACTGGAAACAAGTGGAGAGAGTGAGTCAATTGGTCCCAGATCTGGCTCTGGTAATGCTGCAGACTCATCAGAGGAGGGTGAAAGCCTTCTGTCACTTGCCTGCTCAGCTGGATATTATGAGTTGGCTCAAGTAAGTTGTGATCTTACCTATAAGTATGGGTGAAAGTTCGCTGGCTGCAGCTGGCATGTGTCGGCCAATCAAATTTTTGAAAATTCAGTCGCCAGGGAGGGAGGGGGGAAGAGAGAGAGAGCAGGATCTGCTTGTCCTCTGTCCCTGTGACATTATTAAATTAGTGTTACAAACAAATGCGCTTTGTTCATTTCGTGTTTCTTGTTCTTCACATAATTTGAGTTTTGTCATTCACCATCAATGTTGATTTTTTAATAGGGAAATTTCTGTATCTGTTCTGTACATGATCATGATGCTTATTGCTGATAGTTTGTCATGGAAAACTTTGCGTATCTCATGTATCATTTTGCAGAAGGATTTTTTTAACCCAACCAGTTTTTGGAAAGTATTGTCATAAAGAGTGCGAAAACCCCCCAAAATTTTCATTATTAATTGGAAAAAAATCATGGCCATAAGTAAAGCACTGTAAACCTTTCATAACTATGCTACTATTTTGAAATATAATTTGATATTCAGGGCTGAGATTTTTCCGCCTTTAGGCAGCCCCATGCCTTTTTTGTTGCCATCTCTATGGGTGTTGTTTCTGCCTTTCAAAATCTTCCCTTCTTGGGTCTTGTTCTCTCAATAAGGGCTAACAAATTTTTTTTAGTGAAAAACTGGTTTTCAAATTGTGTAGAATCGACTTAGAATAGGCCTAAATGGCTGTTTTTTTAAGGATCAATTTCAAAAATTTTCCAGAGGGGCATGCACCCTCCGAGAGGGCCCTTCCACATTCAGTGGTCGGGGTTTTCATGCCTTCAGCACTTGATTTCAATCTTTGCCAAGGCTGTCCATACTCAGCCCTGATATTAGAGGTGAAATTGGAAATCTGATTTTTTAAAATTCACTACCAAAATGTTGTGGGACCCTAAAATTCCTAATTACAAAAAAACAAACAAACAAAATGTGTGCTTTAAAATAAAAATATCTGCGGGCTAATGGAGAATTGAAGTGTAATGTTAAGGCCAACTGGCCTGTGAGCGCTTTCACCTTGTCAAGTTGTGAAAAAGTCTTTTTGTAGGGGAATAAAGGAAGTAAACAAGTCCAACAATTGTCAATGAGTAAAGAGTACTGATAAATTTTTCTCAAATTGCATGTGGTTGTAGTATCCATATTTTCTCAAGGTTGGGCTTTTTCATGTTTCTGGCTTTTCGTCTTTTAACAGAAGGTGAGAAACTCTACTTTTAGGTCAATTTGAGGAAGAAAAAGTAAAGTTGAAAGGAATTTTCCTGAAAATGTTAATGTTTACAATGTTCTTTTGTTTAAAGGTTTTATTAGCCATGAAAGCCAACGTGGAGGACCGTGGTATCAAAGGAGACTGTACCCCTCTAATGGAAGCTGCCAGTGGAGGTCATGTTGATATTGTTAGATTGCTCTTGGTTCACAAGGCTGATATCAATGCTCAGTCATCAGCAGGTTAGAAATAAAATTTGTAATTTATCTTTAGTTTACAATTTTTCAAAGGTTTGTTTGTAACAGATAGTGAATTGAATTTTTTTGTCTTTTTCTTCTTCTTTCTTTCTTTCTTTCTTTTTCTTTTTTTTTTTTTGTGTGTGTTTTGTTAGATGTTGTAATTTAGTCACCTATCTGCTATTGTAAATGTTTGAACAGTTTAATTTAGTCAATTGAGCTTTGGTTACTTTCCTAGATTTATTATCCTTGCAGTTGATTTTATTTCTGATCGTAAGTTTAGATGGTTCAGAAATTTTTCATGAAATCTTAGAGTGCTAATAGTCATTTCTTCTTCTCATTTTCAAGGGAACACTCCTCTTCATTATGGAGCATGTGGTGGGTTCAAGGAAGTTGTTGAGGAACTGATCATGAATGGTGCAAATGTTGAAATCCACAATGAGAATGGCCATACCCCGTTGATGGAAGCTGCCTCAGCAGGCCATGTTGAAGTTGCCAAAATCTTGTTGGAACATGGCGCAGGCATTAATACCCATTCTAATGAGTTTAAAGAAAGTGCTTTGACTCTTGCTTGTTACAAAGGTGAGATTTTTAAATGTGAAAAATAATCAATACATGTTTCAAAACATTTTTTGTAAAGTTTTATATCACTGAAAATGAAGCAAGTGTGCTTGACTATTATTAGCAGTTTTACCCTTTGGCTTACTCAAGTAAACCTCAAACATGCTTCCGTTATAAGAAATGTTACGAAAGGAATTGTTTCTAAGCGTCCTTTTAACTTGCATAATTATTTTACTCCTTCACAGCCATTGGAATTACTTGTCATGAACTTTTGTTTCAGGACATCTTGACATGGTCAAATTTCTCTTGGAAGCTGGAGCAGACCAAGAGCACAAAACAGATGAAATGCACACTGCTTTGATGGAAGCATCTATGGATGGTCATGTAGAAGTGGCTCGTTTGCTTCTGGATAGTGGTGCTCAGGTGAGAAAGAAAATAATTTTGATGTTCCACAGCCAAAGAGAAAATAGTTGAATCAAGATGACTCTTCATAATTGCTGAAGTGAAAGATGATTTCATGTTGGCGGGCGGTTGGTGAACAGTTCTACTTCTGTTTCTTATCTTTTACATTGAAGCTATTGTCATACTTTTCCCCCTTTTCTGTAATGTCCAATTTTTGTTGTTTTTATTATCATTATTTTTTATTTTCTTTACAAAGGTCAATATGCCTGCAGATAGCTTTGAGTCCCCTTTGACTTTGGCTGCTTGCGGTGGACATCTAGAGCTTGCAAGTCTCCTGCTGGAAAGAGGTGCAAACATTGAGGAGGTCAATGATGAAGGCTACACCCCACTAATGGAAGCTGCAAGGGAAGGACATGAGGAAATGGTTGCTCTCTTATTATCTCATGGTGAGATTATGTTTACCTATATCATAGCAATGACCGCGGGTGGGTCCGGAAGTCGGGCCCTGATATGGTTGTTTTTGTGTTAAAAAAAATAAAAATCAGGAGTTCCCATTTAAAAAAATTCGGTACTGGGTTCCTTTTGTCAAAGGGGTCAATGAAATTTGGCAACCAATTAGAAAAAAGGTTATGTTTTCTTCATTCTTCATGCAAGTGTACAATTCTCTACTATTTATAGAGATGGTCTAAAACTTTGTCTATTTCCTTCATTTAAAGATATGTCGAAATAGGAGTTCCTGGTTGCACATCATCACAGTGCGTAGCGGGTCAGTCTAAGTTTCGACTTCTTATTTCTACAACACCGTTCGGGGGGTGAAAGCAAGATATGGCGGGCTGTTTTGCCCAGTGTATAATAATATTTTATTGAATATATATCAAATATCGTCGCCAATCGTAGTTGAAAGGATAGATAGTTACATTTTGTAATTTATGCATCATAAGCTAGGATGTCTGGAAACTTGATCGTTTTCCATCTGCGCATGCCCCCTTCCGGTTTTACTGTAGTTTAGTCGTCCATTTTACTCATTTTCTCGTTCGGTCTTGCGTAAAGTGAAGATCTCACATTTACAGACAGTTTAAAAAATATGTAATTTCTGACTTCACGTTTTGATTCTGCATCAAAAATTACTTTAAAGAGCCATAGTTCACATAAATAGTGTGATTCATTCAAGAGGTTTTTTTTCCTCTTTGGAAGTATACCCCAAATTTAATCACAAAACAATTTGTAACTTTTTTATTTATGGATGTATTTTGATCATTCAAAAACCATAATACTTAGGGTGATGAGATCTATCAATTGAGTCCTGTTTCGAAGAGATTGCTCAACAATTTAATTTTTTGTGGTTGATGCTATATATCATTTTAGAGCATTGTCCAGGGACCAATACTCAAAGATGTCAAGTATCAGATGAAATCGTAATGTCACCATTCTGATTTTTATTTGGGGTTTAGGGTACTGAATTCATGCAGTTCCGCTGAAGGAAACAATCCTTGTAGCAGAAAACAAACGCTATTGAAGACGAATGCTAAAATTGGAAGGACGAGTTTTAATACTACATGGAGTTCGAAAGTTCGATGTACGATAAAGGGAATTAATAATCAATTTATTTCTTCAAACCACCCTTTGATGATAGGTTTATGGTTCCTGTTTTTTTAAATTGTAATTTTTTTAATGCTTTTTAATAACTTTTTTTATAGTTCAGCAAGTTAATAGGTATGTGAAATGCTTTGACATTAAAATAAATACTTTTTTATATTCACTAAAGCTCGCTCTTAAGGTTAAATCAAAGCTTGTAAATTTCAAGTTTTTCACTCACTATCTTATTACACTTAAATTCATTTTTAACTTAGAAAAAAAAACCTCAACAACAAAAAATCCCCAACAAATTATAAGGGGGAAAAAAACTACATTGATATCTCAACTTTAATAGTTTTCTTGTATATTACTGAACAAGGACATCCTGATATAATTTTTAGGTAGGCACCCCAGTTTTAAACTGCTTTCTTAATTGCATAAGTATTTCTTTGTGTAAAATAGAGCATATTATTTGTTTAGATAAGAAGTCTTCTATAGCTTAGTGAGAATCCAGAATATTTCCTACATTTTGTAGGTGGACAGAAATAATTTCTTACATTTTAGTTAGAAAACACTTCAGCCCTGAGTAAAATTAAAATGTCAGTCATTGTTGAGAATGGACATCATCTGATCGATGTTTGATTAGATCTAATTTTTTTTATTTTGATAAGACTTTATTCTCTCATCTCATGATCCGGTAAGGGTGTGAAAGTAGTTTCAAAATGTTTGTGTTCATTTTTTTTTTTTGCATTGGTTATTTCTTCCAGTGAAATAAATGTTAACAACTGAATTCAAACAAGAGGTCTCCTCAACATTTCTGCTATCTATATAAATTTTTTCTTATCTGATTAAAAAAGATGTGATCTACCTCTGCCTCAAGGGAACTAAGATGTAGATCTTATTTGCTAACTCCATTAAATTTGATTCTATTTGTTTATGCCTTTTTTTTTGGGGGGGGGGGGCACACACACACAATGGTATGATAACTATTTTTTGTCTCAAGATTACTCCTTTTGGACTCTTTCATTATTATTTTCTGCTTTGGAGGGTTGTCACTCCCCGGGTACCTTTTTCTCCCAGCTGTCTTTCCATCTCAGGGGTGTAAAGGAACAATACAGGGTGATTAAAAAAGAATATGCCAAAACCATCAAAGGATGTGTCAAAAACTAAAATCATTAAAAATCTCCAACATGAATACATGTATACACATTGTTTTATTTCATGTTTTACAAATGGTCAATGTGTGCACCAACAGTAGTGTGGACAACCAGACCTGCCACACAATCATATTAAAAAATCAGAATAGGTTCTTAAAAAAACAGAATCTCAGATAAAAAAAAAATATCTTACTATATTGACATGCGAGGACTGCGGTTTCCTAAATCTAGAGCACCAAAAGTTGTGCAAAATCTGTTTCTTTCTTTCTTTCTTTCTTTTTTTTTTTTTTATAATAGATTAATAAATTGTGGTGTTGATTGTAGCTGTTATTTATCTTTCAAGTCATCGATACATACTGTCTGGAAGTAGTGCAACATAAACTTTGTCTATAATGATGTGCCCCGAAGAAGTCACATACAGAGAGGTCTGGGAATCTAGTAGGCTAAACACAGAGAAGAAAGTCTTAAGCAGCTCTCCTTCGAATCCATCGCTGAGGCGTCTTAATCATTTTGATTTGTCTCCTCAACATTCAGTAGCAATCAAAACTAATGACTTTGAAATTGACTTTCCAATCAAACTTAGATCACTACTCAACTACTGATTCAGTCCACCAAATTGCTATAGACATGACAAAAATGTGTAGTGGTTTTGCTGTATTCTTTTTGAAACACCCTATATTATTTTTATTGTTTTTCATTATGAATGTCTCACTGTGTGTTGTTCATGTGTAAAAGACATAGTCCCCCCTTTTATGTACTTTATTGGAGGCATTCTGTCGGATAGTTCGAGATTTATTGGATAAATATTTTAAGGTGTATTCTATTTTATTTTTATGAAAGGTAAAATTGAAATTTGATTTTATATGCCTTCTTTGTTATTTTTCTTTACAGAAGCTGATATCAATGCCCAAACAGAAGAGACACAGGAAACAGCTCTCACTCTTGCTTGCTGTGGAGGGTTCCTTGAAGTTGCTGACTATCTTCTTCGACAGGGTGCCCATATTGAGCTGGGTTGCAGCACTCCCTTGATGGAAGCAGCCCAAGAGGGCCATTTAGAATTGGTGTCATTTCTCTTGCACTCAGGTTTGTTTTAAGTAACTCTTAAGTGTCTCATTTTCTTAGCCATTGGTTAATTTCTAAAGAGCCTTTAAATTGATTGAAAATATAATTCTCTTAAATCAGGGTTACCTTTGTCTAGAGTAAATAAGTATTAATCAATAGAATTGCAAACTTGATCCTTTATCCAGAATAAAATGCCATTATATATTACTATGGCTATGGGGGAGACAATGTGTTTGAACTTATAGGCTATTGCAATGTTACAGTGATGTAACGCTTAGAGATATTGTCTGTGAAATACCTTACAGTTTCCTTTCATTTTAAAGGAGTTATAATTTTATTTTTACCTGATCTAGGTGCTAAGGTTGAGGCCCAAACTGGCACTGGGGATACAGCATTGACTTATGCTTGTGAGAATGGCCACACAGATGTTGCAGAAGCTTTACTTGAATGTGGGGCTAAATTGGTAAGATAATTTTATTCAAACTCTGTTGGTATTGTCCAGATTCTTATAATCTATGATATCTTAGGCAGACAAATCTAATGGATGTGCACACCAAGATTTTATCCACATTTATTTTATTCTTAAAAGCTTAAAGCGTTACAAAGTTAACTTTTGATACCATGGAATGATGACATTATGGCTATTATTGACAAACATCTATCCCTTTACTATTATGTGACCAAAAACACCCAGTAGGAAGCAAAAGAAGGGAGTAAGCTATATTGTCACTGCTTCATGAACAATGCTATTCTGCTACAAAAAAATTACATCGCCTTGCGCAGCCCATCTAACTCAATGAGTTAGACTTATTTAGGTAACTTTGCTTAGAGTTACCTAATTGTTAATATTTAAAGATAACCAAATATTTCGGCTTTCATGGTTACCACAGCTGTGGCAGGCCACCGCCACCAAGTAGCTGGGTCGGGTGACCTGGGTCATTTGTTTGAAAAGGCAATGCTGTACAAGGTTTCAGTGAGTTGAAGACCAAACTCAAGATATTGTTTACTTTAAGACCAACATACGAAAAGAGAAGATTATTTTTGCCAATAACTTGTCAGTGGTGGGGTCAATTATAACATAACATTGAATTTATATAGCGCCAGCATCCAATTCAATAACGCTCACTAGCGCTTTACAAAAGAATTCTACTCATTTACATTCCACTATATATTTTCCTGTCCATTAACATACACATACAAGACACTTAAAAAAAAGCAACTAACAAAATAAAAACACAAACAAACAAACAGGCCTCCGTCTATTGCAGTTAAATCAGACAAATGATCTATCACAATTATAGTGTTATCAAAGGTATATGAGTTACTTTAACACTGGACTTGATAGTTAAAACACTGAAATACAATTTATTTTTTGTCACCTATTACTATGTTTCAGAACACAGTTTATGGCTTGGAAACTTTAATCTGTCTTTTGAGATGTTGTTCATATTATAAGGGTTTTCTTCTGATGCTTAACATTTTCAGGTTGAGGTGCAAAGTAACAATTGGAATTGTCGTTTTTGTTCATCTCTTTTGTTGGCTATCTACTGGCTTTTTGCAGTGTTTTAATTACGTGGAAATGTAGCTTCAGCCACTCTGGGAAATTATTTTTTGTCTGAAACTTTGTTTTTTCAGGAGCATGAGTCAGAGGGTGGAAGGACTCCCTTGATGAAAGCTGCACGTGCAGGACATCTGTGCACTGTCCAGTTTCTCATTAGCAAAGGTAAATATCCTCTTCCACAGGTGCAGAAAAAATTATGGTCACGGTTAAAGATTAGTTATGGAGGGCCCTTTTTAAGATGGATCTGTGAGCTTTTATGTTCATCTCAGTTTGTTAAAAATATTCAAGTGACACTTAGTATTCTTCATTGTTTTTTAAAAGTATCCTTTGCAGCCCTTTAACTCTTTAAGGGCCATTTTTTAAGTGTAGGAGCATGTCAAAGGATAACTAAAGGTTGGTAATTTATGATTCTCCAGTACAACCTATTTGATATTTCCCCCCTTCTATGGTGCTCGTGGTTATTATCTTAAAACAGATATTGATTAAAATAAACTTAAATGTGAGGAAGTGGTTTAAAAAACTCCCTCTTGCCCTCTTCAAGGTGCTGATGTGAATCGAGCTACCACCTCCAATGACCACACTGTGTTGTCTCTTGCTTGTGCTGGAGGGCACCTGGCAGTAGTAGAGCTTCTTTTAGAGAACCATGCAGATGCTAACCGCAAACTAAAGGTAAGATTCTGAAATGCTGCTGTCTTTAACTGGTAATTTTTTACCTTTTGCCATTTTATGTACCATATTTTTTAAAACTGTGGAAACCTTTTTAAATTTTCCTTTGTTATATTTTTAAAAAATATCCTTGACTCCTGTGAATTATTTGTAGGATGGTTCAACAATGGTGATTGAGGCTGCTAAAGGAGGTCATACTCAGGTAGTAAAGCTGTTGCTTGAGTGGCCGAACCGGTTCATGGTGAATTCCACAACGGACCAGTTGTCCCAGCTCAATGTGGGTGATATCCCTCTTGAAGAGGTAAGCTTTTTCTTTTTTTTGCTTCAAACATTTTCCTTAATTCTCTGAAACAATAGTTTAGCAGCTTAGATCAGTCTTTTGAGGTTTCAAAATTTGGGCAGAGCCTGCTGTTTTAAAGTTCACGTTATGTATCTCATAAAACTCTGTACTACTGTCATCGCTGTTATGATCATGAAACTGTAATTGACTGTTTTGTGATGACTTTGGTTGATAATCCAGTTATTGGTAGTGAAAAACAAAAAAGCCACATGTTGTTTTGATGACTGATTTTTTTCTTTTAAAAAAAAAAAACCCTTAAAGTTTAATGATATATTTGAAGTTTGAAGTATTTTGAAGAAAGAGACAGAGCATACGAGTTGAAAAGAATCGACATTTCACAAAGTTTGCTGAAAATAGAGCTGTTTGATTTTGTGTGTAGTAGCTGGAAATCATTTGTTAAAAATATCCCTCTATCATTTCATGAACGGTCTTGATACCATTTTTCAGCCTCGAGTACCTGTTCAGGGTCTGGCCAACATTGTTCCTCCAAGCGAACCTGATTCACAAAGCCCAGTTTCAACTCCAAGCCTTCCATCAGCAATCCAAGGTATTTGCTGCTTCTTACATTCTCTCTCCTTGCATATTTTCAGTGTGGGTTTAAAAATAAAATAAAATTATTATTATTATTATTTGTCAACAGTTGAAATATTCTAAAAGACTGTGTAATGCTTTAAAAGCTATTGTAACAACAGATGGCCTTTTGGATGGCTTGTGACTTTCACATATTGAAATTATTTTTGTCAGAAAGCAACATAGCTGAGATGTAAGATGTTCTGCTGGATGTTTGATTCTTGATTGAATCTTTTTATTGCTTTTGACAGGCAAGAGCACTGAAGCATTACGTCAGGGTTTGATCAAGTGGCAGAAATCCTTTGCAGATTCAAAAGCTTGCAACAAAACCCCTAGTCCTGTGATAACTGAAAATTTTCAACAGCTCTTCACTGATGGAATGCTGTTAGATGACAGAAGCTCTGAGAAGGTACTACTCTTAGGATTTTTTTTTTTTTTTTTTTTTTGATGCAACAGCTCAATTTGATCTATTTTCAGTTTGACCTTATCAATGGTTTGGATATTTTGACCCACTTGTGTTTAAATTGTGCCATACTACTTATCAAAACACAATCAAAATCACTTTTCTTGCGAAGAAGGGCTTTTTCTCTCAATTTTTTTCCTCTCATAATCTTTTCAAGGATGACAAGCTATGCTTGAGTCAAGCCACAAAAGAAGAGCAAATATTGCGTAAACAGCAAATCCTTGAGGAACTGAAGAAGGTGGAAAAAGAGCTTCATGAAAAGGCTCATGCCCAGATGTTACTGAGCACTCAACAAGATTTGGAGCAGCAACAGTTACTGAAGTTAAAGCAGGGGCCCTCTGCATCTCCCACCTCGTCCAATGTTACTTGTGTTGGCAACAGTACCTCTACTGTTCTGTCAACTGCAGGCAAAACTGAACAACTGGTGGGTAATGGCTCTTATTTCACTGTGTCAGTTCAAAGGATGATAAGAGGGTCACATTTTAGGGGCTATGACTGTTATAATCAGGGATGGAACTTGCAGGTTTTTTTTTTTCAGCCCAAAAATTCCTGGAGAAAAAGATCCGGAGAAGAAAAATTGGGCCCGGATGGATTTCTATCACTTCAATATTCGTGATCCAGCTTTCTGTGGCTTTCAGGGCTGAGAATCTTCCGCCTAAAGGCGGACCTCCGCCTTTTTTGTTGCCTCTTTCCGCCTTTTTTTTTTTTTGGCCGCTATCCGCCTTTCAAGTACATTTGCGATCACGAGGGGGAAAAAAATAGCCTACGAGACCCAGTGTATCCGTCGACCTTCATATTTGCCATACCGATTACGATTACTACCATC
>JBCIKM010063312.1:5071-15222 GCA_039654465.1 Melibe viridis | reverse complement strand
TACTACTACTACTACTACTACTACTACTACTACTACTACTACTACTACTACTACTACTACCACCACCACCACCACCAACACCACCACCACCACCACCACCACCACCACCACCACTGCTGCTGCTGCTGCTGCTGCTGCTGCTGCTGCTGCTGCTGCTACTACTACTACTACTACTACTATTGACAAGTTGTTTTTTTTTCTCAAATTGATGGAATAAGGATTTTCAAATCATTCTGTAGGAATGGGATTTACAGACAAATGGTTCATTTTGATCAAGTGGATTCCAACATTATGTTGCTTTGCTTCTCTTTACCAGGGGTGCAGCCATCCCAAGGAAAACCTGTTTTCTATGCTTTGAGTAGGGCTCTTAACATGAGAAATATCTCTTTGTACTTAAGAAAATGCAATGAAATCCCAATTACAACACAAAGTTTTTCAGCACGTTGGAAACTTTCTGAACATGTACTCAAAAAAGAAATCCAGAAATCCTGTGGATAAGGCTATATAAATGCTATATTTAATTTAATTTTTAAATTCATTTGACTATTCCATAGGGTCAAGCCATTCTCCAGCTTGCTTCCACTGTTCCCAGCGTGACCATCTTTGGCACGGCTTCCTCCCACAAACACGAAGCCATCAAAGCCAAAGGCAATGTCACCCATCTGTTTGACCATGGCGTGGACTATGCCCAGTCCATCCGCAAGTAGGTTGACAAACATATAAACAAACAACACACATACAGACACCCAGACGGACATTTAGACACCCAGACAGACAGACAGACGCACAGACAGACAGACGCACAGACAGCGTGTTGCTACTCTTTAGTACCCTTTGTAACATTTATTTACCTGCTGTTTTTGCATGTATGGAGCATATCACGTTGGCAGCTAGGCCTACCCAATATTAATTTCCTTTCAACAAGCGAGCCAGGGATTTGTTCAGTAGGGTTTTTAGTAATTGGCCTCATGATGGGGGGATTTTTTTTTCATTCATTTTTCCTTTCATCAATGTTGCTGTATTATATCTTTTTTTGTGAGGTAGAAATGGAGATCTAGATCGGTGATCTTAAATGGAGAGGGGAATTTTTGTATCAAAGTGACTATTCATCCCACCCTGTGGTAAATTGGCTCATTGGTCTTCATCAACGAGCCGATCCCACCAAGACAACAGCAACTATTGTTTGGCTTAGGATCGAGTAATACCCCTTGTATTTCTCATTGTGCCACGCAAGATTAGGCAGGGTAGAGAGATCCTCTGCCTGTCTTTGTTTCTTGTGATCCAGAGTTCTTTCCAACTCCTTGGAGCTGGGTTCCAACACTGCTTAAGGGGAATGAAGGGATACGGATAACAAAACAAAACAGACGATTCATCCACTTGCAAACAATATCAAAACAGATGTGAATAACTGCTCTTTATTACTGTAAAACCTTTTGAATAAAGGTAGCAATACAGTTATAACAAACTCGTCAATTCTCAAATCAACACCTAAATAGTTAAGGTGTATAACGAATCGAAATCTTATCTGCTTACGAACCAATATTTTTGGCCTTTTGTAAATCTATTGAACAAAATGTTTATGTCAATATGAACGAATAATGCGAGGACTATTCATCCATGTGAACGAATAGTGTCTGCCTTTTTGTGTAAATTGCATGTGGTAGGAATATGATGCAACATTTGTTAGGCATTCAGGGAATATTGTTTTTGATGGATGAGTACTTGTTCTCCATAATTTTCATACTGTTCTTTACTTCTTTTTCTCTTTGTGCTCCTCGCTCATCCAGAGAATCATCGGATGGTGTGGATGTGGTGTTGGACTGCCTATGCGGAGACGACACCAACAAAGGCATTGCTCTGCTCAAACCTATGGGCAAATATTTCCTCTATGGTTCGTATTTGCCTTCTTTTTTTTTTTTTTTTTTTTTTTTTCTCTCCTTGATTAGAAAAAATGCTTCCTGTCTAAAGGATCCAGGTTCACTCAGTACAATTAGGACTGGATAGAAACGTGGGATACAGTTGTGAGGAATACCCAGGAGTTAGCGCAAGGATAGGTTCTTGAGTCAAACAATGTAGGTAGGATTGTAAGAGTCAGTCAACTGTTCCAACCAGACACGCAAGCCAAAATGGTAATGACCGCTGATGTCTATATGGACGTTACTTTTGATGACTACAACAACAAAATTGATACAACTTTCAACTGTGTTTACCTTTTGTTTTTTTCTTTCTTTTTTTTTTTTTTTTTTTTTACTGGGCGCTGCCATCGCATTGAGAATATAAAGGCACCGACATTCACTGTGAAATTGATTCTTATAATAGTTCCTTTTTGTCTTTTGATTCCTTTTGTTTTGACTCCCTACTTCTCCAGGATCATCCAACATTGTCACCGGGGAAACCAAGAGCTTCTTCAGCTTTGCCAAATCTGTAAGTCGAGAGCTTAAATCAACTTCCTCTGTAAAGACAATGGTAGCTTTTCAATCCAACAGTCCATGAAAATAAAGAATAGCGTAGGAATTTCCAAATAAGCTTATTATTACAGTTATTTTTTTTTTATAAATCTGACTTTTTGTCACTCAAATTAAATTAGAGATTATAAATTTGTTCTTTTTATCCAGTGGATCTGTTGAAATTGTTCACCTTTGTGCTCTGCTGTAAATCTAATTAGGTATATATTTTCCCATTCTAAAACAACAGATGGGAGAGTGAATTTCAAGGAATAAAACAAAAGAAGGAAATTTCATTCATCTTGTTGACTATTGATAATTTACAAAAGCAAACAAAATAAAAGAAACAACTGTTGATAATTTACAAAAGCAAACAAAATAAAAGAAACGACTTAAGAAACACACATAAATAGCATGGGTAGATTGTCCTGTCTGTGGTCAGTCTTTGTTGCTTTCCCCTTGATGGTGTCTTGTGCTGTATATGTGTCAACTGAAATCTTTTATCCCCCACCTTGTATTTCTTCCATTTTTCTTTCCTGTTGGTATTAATCAACCAAAATTTTGTGTCATGTGATGCAGTCATGTGATTACAGCTTTTTTTTACAGGTGGTCAGTGGACTGCATCTAAAAACTGAAAATACGGAAAAACCACATTTTATGCTATTAGCAAATTCATACACTACATTCAGGGTGGAAAGACGAACCAATATGAGCCCTCATGGGAATTTATTCAATATGGCAACTTAATCGTCTTGATGGCCTACAAAATGAAAAGGAAAAATTACAGTTTTGCAACATTATGTAGTTGTCCAGTTCAATCTATAAATATCCTGCCTGGAGAAGGTGGGAGCCAAGTACAAAAACCAACAAATGGAATTCCAAAGTTTCTTTTGTTATTTTTCAGAGAATTTAATCTTTGTGACAGAAAACAATGAATAAATTTTGCATAAGGTAAAAATAAAAAAACAAAAAAACAATTTCCTTTCTTTGGTCTTTTAAGAAATAATTTGTCACGCAAACCATCAGACAGTTTTTTTTTGTTTTTTTTTTTTAATGGGAGTTACTTTTCAAGTGATGTGTATTTTAGTAAAGTCCAAAACCCTGTAATAACATTCATTTTAAAAATTTACCCACTGACAATATTTCCTCCTTCTTCATTAGTAATGTCAGAGGTAAAAAAAATATATTGATTTTATCTCAGAAGGGGAAAAAAAAGAGATTTGAAAATATGGGTTGTGGGAAAATTTGAAAGTTCCGGAATGTATGGCTTGTTTTATAAAGATATCAACATGAAGTATAATTGATGTGCCTACCTCTGATTTATGAGGGAAGAAATTGTTATCAAAAGTGACGGACCAAAATACGTTATTGTGTCACATTTTCCCAAGCTTGCAATGCGTGACAATCTCATGGTGAGTAGCTGCTGCTGTCCTTTACCAGATTCTCTTTAGAGAGTAACCTTTCTTTTTGTTAGATAAAGAAAGGCCATTTGTTAGAAGCATGGAAATGATTCCTTTCAATCATTTACTTCAGGAAAAATAGTCTTTTTGCTTTGCCTTATGATTTTAAAATGTAGACCATTCCTCGTTTTGAGTGCATTGTTTTGTTTTGTTTTTATGGTGGACGCTTGAACATTTCTTTAACATTGAGACTGTTTCCTTTTTACGAACTGAAATAAATTCCTTGAGATGTGAAGATGGATATTGCTCAACTACCAGACTTTCCAAATGATGTATTCTTTGCGTAAAAATTTTTGCAGATTTGATTTTAAGTTATTTTTAGTTTGGTTCTGTAATTCTGAGGCATCCTCAAGTTGAGAATAGGATGCAAACTGACTCATTAACAGTTTTGCTTTCAGGAAACGGCAAAGTCTCTGAATATACTCGTTTATATTTTCCCCTTTCCTTTTTGTTTTCTTTTCATTTCCCTTTTCTCTTCAATTTCTAGGATTGAGAGTCTCTTTGTTGTTTGTGATTGATTATTTTGTTTTGGAAAGACACTTAAAATTTCTAAAGATGCTTCCTGTCATGATGGAAATTTGTTTAAACTAAGTTATCCCATTTGACAGCCACCAAAGGAAGAAAACTCTTAAAAACTCACCCAAAAGCCAATGACAAATGAATAATTGCCATTCATTTTAGCTTTTTTTTTCTTTTTTTTTTTCAATAATCTTGCTTTCAGTTTGTTTCTAAATCGTGTATAGAAATCCTTTCCAATTTGAATTTCTTAACTTGAAGAAATTTTCTTGTCAGTCCATTGTAGAAAAAGTCATAATCAATTTGCTTCTTTTGATGAATATATGTACCCCCTCCTTTTTTTGTTTGTTTGTTTTAAAGATGAAAAAAAAGTCTTCCTCATGGATGAAGTAAGTGCAGGTTTTACTCATAGAAGATGCACTGCTTTGCTAAGATGAACTCAACTAATATTTGTCCTAAACTTTACTCTTGCCCAAGCAATGTCTTTTTTACTATGTCTGTCTTTTAAAAAATTTACATTTTTCAATTTTGTAGAAAAGTCTCTGGATAATGACCAGTCATGACTTATCATTGAGTCAGGACTTATCATTGAGTTATGACTTATCATTGAGTCATGGCTTATCATTGAATCCTGACTTATCATTGAGTGCATTGGTTTGAATGCTTCACTACTTGCTATTTTACACCCCACTTAGCATTTTAGTAGGCTTCTGTATTAAACATCCCCCCCACTCCCCCTCCAAAAGAAAAGAAGAAAAAAAAAAAAGTTATGAAGTCATAGCCAGGCTGTAATATTAAAGATCTCCTTTACTGGATGCTGAGGAACAAGTAAAGCTTTAAGCAAGAAGTGTGTAAGTTTTGAAGTTTTCCCAAATAATTACAAATATCTTGTCAATTTAGTTATCAAAGAAAATCCAGTGGGATTAAGATGTTTCATTCTTTTACTCGGATTTTGCCTGTCAATTGTCCAAATTTGAGGCTTTTTCAATCTTATATTTAGCTGGTTTAAACTTAATGATATCGTGACAGTTACCTGCCTTTCAAACTCACCAGGCTTGTCAAGGCTTTTCATGACTTACAGGATGTTATAAAAGCACTGGTTTCACTTCTGACACATTTCATATTCAGCCTGTAAATTAGGCATGGACCAGGCAGCTGGGATCAGATAGAACCCATATGATAGGGACAAGACAATTTATTTATTTCAACTTGTGCAAAGACAACAGTTTTGCTTCAAAAGCTCTCAATTTCTCACTGTCAAGTGTAATTTTTGTTTTTGGGGGTTTTTTTTTTTACAAGCTTAAGAGACATACCTATGAGTTTATTGTCCATTTGTGGCAGAATTGTTACTGACCACAAAATTCACTATGAAAACTTTCACCAGCTAGGTGAATTTCATACAATTGTATTCACTACTATCAAAGCCATGTTTTGATTTTTATTTCTTAAAATTCTGTCATTTAATTTTTTTCACAAATTCAACCTGCTGATTATGAAAGATTTAGTGGTTGTGGTTCCTTTTTTTGCTTTTTAAACACTTTTGGGGCTGGTGGCAAACGTTTGTTTTTGTTAAGGCCATGATTTTAAGATTTAGTTTTATGATTTCGCTGCTTTTGATGACAACTACATTAGTGCAGTGCCTACAATCATTGAAGAGTTTGTTGGCTTTGCAGCACAGTAAATCACAACTTATAGATGTAATAATAATGACAACAGATGTCACCTAAAATACAACAATTTTGCCATCAAAACCTCATTGCTAACAGCTCTCAGTCCTTGACAATTTGGAATAACGGGGAGCAAAGCTTTGTTCTCAGGTCTGGTCATTTGCCTTTTTACTGTTATGTATTCAATCGGATCTCACAGTCTAAGTCTATGAGACGTTGGTTTCTACAAAAATCTAAATCCTGGCTCCTAATAGCTTGGTTTCCTTTCTCATTAAAAAACTTCAAATCGAAATCAAACCCTGTGGTTGCTTTTATTTGAAATCTGCCTATATATTCAAATTTATTGCCTGGAGCAAAAAAAAAAAGAAAAAGAAATAGGCCAAATTCTAAAGAATTCTTACGTTGTAACCATGAATTTGATCCAACTGAAGTTAATCATTATTTAAGTAAAACTGTAGTTATAGATCAATGTAAAATTTCGAAGAAGTTAATGCCCCAATACATTTGCAGCAGTTGTTTTTTTTTTTTCTTCTGAAAAATGTTACGTTGGTTTTTATTTCTGTTATACGCATTGAGCTTTGATGTTTGTAAAATATTGGATGGCTGTTTATAGATTTCACTGAAGATTGCATGACAATGACAAAAGGTGATTTCTTTATTCTCCACATCCAAAGGTAACTAGAAGTGCTCTTGCACACCGAAGTGCACCAATAATGCAATACAACAAACAAAAACCCAAGTCCCTTATGTTACGATGTTCAAGGGTTCGGGTGTAATATAAAATTATCTTCATTAGCGTGGACAACGTGTATTTCTTATGTGTTTTCCCAGTGGTGGCAAGTGGACAAAGTGAACCCTCTGAAGCTGTTTGACGACAACAAGGTGATTGGAGGCTTCCAGCTGAGACGGCTTCTCTTCCGGCAGGGCAACCACGAGTATGTGCGCAAAATTGTGGTCAAGATTCTGGAACTGTACTCTCAGAACAAAATCCGGCCAACAATTGATTCTGTGTGGGCATTTGAGGATGTGAGTGTTTATAATTAGCGGTATTTGCTACTCAAAAACTTTCATGTTGTCATGCTGTCCACAGTTGTTAAACTTTTTTTTTTTTCTTAGTTGAACTGACAGGGCAGTTGTGCAAGCAAACAGTCACGTGGCCCTGTCCCTCATTGATTTCCTTGAGGATTGCTTTTACTCAACGATATTTTGTCAAGAAGAGTTCCTTGATGTTCCCCAGTATCTGAATTGAATGTGTATTTAGAATGGTGATATAACTTATGCTTTTAAGTCTATTGTGTAGTAACAACACTAGGAAAAGAGTCAATGCTTTGAAATCAAATAGAAACAACCTCTTGCTGAGTCCTCAAAGCACTTGACAATGCTACATTCCTGATGGAAGATGGACAAACATCACATTTCCTCTGCTGCAGCCAAAATTTTAATCTGTCACAGATAGGTTATCGATGATTATTTCTTGTTTTTATGATTACTTTATAATATTTTTGTGGGTTTTTTTAAAAATTTTGACATATATATTTTTACCTTTAATCTTTCATTGCAAATCTATTGATGCTCTTTTAGGTTGGAGAAGCAATGCAGAAACTGCATGACAGGAAGAACATTGGCAAAATAGTCCTTGACCCCTCTCTTGAACCCAAACCAAAGGTCAGTTTAATTCATAGTTTGTATGCACTTGGAAAAGTTTCTTATTAAAATACTTACACTCTGGGTATATTAGACATAAAGAAATCTTTTTACCTTCATCATCATCGCCACCATTACCTCCATTACCACTCCACCATTATCACTTCCAACACCACCATTTCTACCACCACCACCTTCATCATCATCATCATCATCATCATCATCATTATCATCACTTGAGCGCTCATATATTGCTGTTTTCATCATTGCATTGCATCATTTCTTTCATCAATACTTTAATTCCCCTGCCAGGCACTGGAGAAGAAAGAGTCTGTGACAGAATCCAACGCTGATGGCGCCGCTTCCTCTGATGATGCTAAGAAAGAGTCGGCAGTGAATGGAGAGTGAGGTATCCGGAAAATGCTCTGTCTTTCTTCTGTCATGTTTCTATGTGTTGTTTAATAAATCCAAAATATCCAACTTCATTTACATCTGTGATTGGGATTGGTTCTACTGGGCGATTGAATCATTTCAAGGCATTAAGTTAACATAACATAACATAACATAACATAACATAACATAACATGTTCAAAGTGTGAAGGCAATTTATGGACCAGTGGGTCATTAACTGCAGTCACAATTTTCTTCATCCTGAATTGTAGCTCATAACGAGGCTCAGTGTCTGAGCTAGGAGTTATCTTGTAATATCATGAGGCAAAACAGTTTTAGAACTGACGTTAGCAAAAATAAGGAGTGTACCTTTTGCAAAGGTCTGTTCATTAGTTTGTTTTTCACTTTCAATTCAATTTGAAGTGCAATTTGTTAATAATTTGGCTAGATTTTAGAGAGGTTTAATGACCATTGCACATTTTTGCCATCTCCATTGTAGCAACTTCAGGACCTGGTGTGCGCACTAAGTGGCAATATCCAAATAAAAAGAGTTAAACTGATAAAATTTCAAAGAATATTTAAATGCATTTAGACTGATATACTCATATTCATCTTGAGCTTGTGTGTTGTCTACTTACTGCGCCATGAGCTGCTGTCCCAACAAAACACTTTAACATAATATCTATAATAGTAAGGCAACGCTATTGGTTCCTTGACTCTGTATTAGATTTAACTTGGTTTTTTTTAAGCTATCTTTTCTTTATACTGCATTGAATGTTTGATCAAATTCCTCTTGAATGGTCATATTTTTTGCTTATCTGCTCTGATACAAGTGGAAATTCAGGAAGTGTTTCTCAAAGATGAGATTTGTGGAAGAACTTTTGAAAGCACTAAGAGAAACAATTTCTACTTGTATCAGTATCAGAGTGATTACTTAGGAAAAACAATTTCATTGTGTCATCACACATTTTGAACTTAGTATTAATGCATGCTATGCAAGGACGACATTTAGAATAACAGCAATACATCTGCTCACTTCCAACAAATAT
This sequence comes from Melibe viridis, assembly GCA_039654465.1. Lineage (NCBI taxonomy): Eukaryota > Metazoa > Mollusca > Gastropoda > Nudibranchia > Dendronotidae > Melibe > Melibe viridis. Next base: position 6,052 of record JBCIKM010063312.1, on the reverse strand, counting down.
TATTAATTTTTTAAGACATTAATAGAGTTCGCTCAGGGATGCCAATTGTCTGTTGTTTTCTGGCTTTTTCCCATTAGATTTATTTCTCTTTTGCATTCCTTTTTCTTTTCTTTTTTTCTTTTCTTCCATGTTTAGCTTTCTTATTATACAATGCTTGGGGAATTTTCCGATTTTGTTTCCAAAATCATCTGGCATTCCTGTTAGCTGGTCTCACTGTCTGTAAATTTCACTCTAGTATGTGCATTGATTATGATATTAATCCAGTTAAGTTGTTTGGAGGATGTGTTATGGATGATTACAACTGTTTATTTTTGTCGGGAGATGTGATAAATTTTGTTACTGGCATAAAATTGAAAACTGAGAGAGGATTTTTTGGGTCTAAATCATCTCTCTGCTGTTTGTGGTTTGAACCTGTAGTATTATTTTATTTGCAGCATTTAGCCAATAATAAACAAACAAGTAAATTCACTGAGAATCAATCAGTTCTTCATTTTTTTTTTCTCTTCAATTTCTGTTCAGATCAAGTCAGCACTAGATTTATCAAATTGAGAGAAAGTAAGAGATTGTCTTCACAAGTCATGCAGTGCTGTCATCCTTCGTTCATCCTCATACTACACATTACTATGTGCAAGTCAAAACTCACCAAATGTTCCTCTGCTGTTGTGATGTGTCGCTGGACTCTTTACACCAAAACGTTGTGAAGGTTTATTTCTTTTTAATAGTTTAACTTCTTCAATGCTATCACTTTGTTTGATTGAGGGAATTCATTTATTGTTGGTTCTTGTAAATAAAGGTTTTGTGTAAAGTATTTAAAAGATAAAAGTTAATTGCTTTATTGGTTATCTTTAACTATTCTGTGGTTTCTTAAAGCATACAGTTTGACTGTTTGATAAATGTATTAGCTCAAGTCCGTATTATCACAAGATTTGATCAATCAAAGATGGGTTCATGTTTCTACTTGAGTTCACATTATCACAAGAT
>JBCIKM010063202.1:0-15222 GCA_039654465.1 Melibe viridis | reverse complement strand
AGAAGAGCCCACCAGGGACTCCCACCAACCACCCGCTGCCTTTGGAGGGTTTTCACCTCCTGCCGGCCCGCAGGGGAACCATTACGCCCGTTTTAGCAGTACAGGAATGTTTTTATAGTCAGATAAAGATAAATAAATATGTGATTTAAATTCAAATAGAAATAAATAGTGATAAAATCCCGGGTAAGTTCATTCAAGAGAATCACGTAAAGTGTAAAGTGAGGAATTCATCAACTGGAATAAAAATGCACTTTGGTTCAGTGAAGAAGAAAAATTCAGAGTATATATGGCAACGTAAAGGTACAAGACATTTCCTTCAGCCAAGGCTACGCACAGGGCAGACGTTGCACAAAGAGTTCATTTATGTGGACTCTACTTAGAGACAGGAATGAGACAATAGGATTGTTATGAAGTATTTGATCACAACCTATCTGTGCAGCCCATTAAAACAAATGAATAAGCTATAATATAACATTTCATACTTTCAATTTTCTTATGAAAAAAATTAAAAAAACATAGTCCATCCAAATTCTTTGATAATTATGCAATAAGGTTTCATTATGTCTCTCTGCATTTGAAATAAAAGCAAACGAACATGGGACAAAAATAAAAGGAAAAATATATCTAACCACTACGTAATAATGTAAACTCTCCAATTTGTACTCTTTCCGCCATATATAACCCCCCAGATTTTTGGAAAATAAGTTAATCCAAACTGTGACTTTCTTAATATATTACAGGATTACAACCTGTGTATTTGTCAACCATTTTGGGAGGCAACACTCTTAGGATACTGATTGATAATTAATTATAGAACATTGAAACCAATTTCATTAAACATTAAAAGTAAAAATCCTGTTGTTTGAAGGGCAGTTTGAACCCTGTGAAAGGCTGCACAAGGAGATCTTGTTGAATGTGTTACCTTTCCAGGAAAACACCTCTGAGATAATTTGTTTAATGATTTCCAAAGCAATTAAAAGATCTCTCTTTTCTAACTTGGTTGTAAAAAAAGGTTGCAATCCTCAAAAATATGAAAAAAACAACTGTTCATTCAAGACATGCAATCAAGCTCACCGATACGCATTGTATATCAACAGCAGAGAGATAAAATGAAAGTGAAAGAAATGCTGAAAGAACAAAAAATACCCCAGAAAACACAGAAGGGATAGCCCTCCACTTCTCAAACTTACCAAAGAGTCGATGGCTGGATAACATCATATGGAATAATGAAACAGGACCACCAAACACAGTTGACCAACCTTGGGGCAGAGGCAATTATTGAGAGGGATGGCCAGGGGCATTGAATATGATTGAAATAAATGTAAGTATCCTAGAAGTTTCAATAGGTGCAGCAATAGTCTATAGCAGTTTATGATTAGACTGAGTACAACAGTTGAAAGACTGAATTTAATCATAAAACAACCCCCCCCCCCCAAAAGATCCTCTCATTTAGAGACATCAGAGTGGAAGGTATCATGAATACCTCTTTGAAAAACAATCTGAAGAGTGTTTAAGACTTTTTTTTTTCAACCAAAGAGAAATAAGATTTGATTAAAAAAAAAAAATTAAACTTCACAGACACACTCAACCTGCTATCATGTTGAAAACATTGAAACAGGAAATGCTCAAATGACACCACACTATTTACATTAAAAGAGAATATTGACAATGAATGTCCATAATCAAACGATTTTTCAGCAGAATGGTGGTTACAAATTTTGACAGAAATTAACTTTGTAGCTAGGGATATGCAAAGCCATTTAGTTTTTGTATACATACATTTTTTTTAGGGCAAGAGATGTTTGAACATCTGGTCATATTCATACAATTTTAGAACATTCAGAATGAAAAAGAAAATGCTTCATTGGAGAAAGATCACTAAATAGAAGAAAAAAAAACCAATCATAACATTGGCAAAAAATGACCAATCAAACTTCATTAGGTACTTTTCTTGTGAAAACAAAAACAAATAAGCCTAAGAATTTTAGAAACATTTCAGTCCTCTTCTTCAACAGCTCTTACACACATTGCAGTGGTTCCCATGGATATCGATGAGACTAGAATGGATCACTTGAGCAAACGGCAGAAAGTAGGTAAATAAAAAATTCTCAATATAAAAAAATGCTTTCATAGCATATGGCAACAAAAATTAATAAGAAATCTCTCTACAAAAATTGATTGAAATGAAAGGATGTATACTTAAGATTATTAAGAGTCATTTAAGGTAATTTTTATTTATTTTTTTTTTTTATCTCACATCTCTATTCAATGTTGAACTTGACAGTATTAAAATTCTAAACTTAGCTGAAACACTAAGTTAAAGGCCTCTTCTCAAAAAATTTCTGACTTATAAAATGAAAAAGAATAGAGAAAAAAAAACTGTTAAAAGTAAATAGGAGCAAAGAATGTGAAGGTTAATAAAAGCAACAAGTTTGATACAAATTTCATGGGGGATGGCTGGAGATAAATAGACTGCTGTAACTGTAATAAAATTCTTTTATTTATATCTTTATATTCATCCTCTTGACTGTGCACCTGAGCACATTAGCTGCAGTTTTCTATTGCTCTGTTATTAGTCTCAGATTACAACTGAGTTAGTGCACTGATTACAAGCAAGACAATGGACATCCTTAAAGTTAAACGACAAAAAAAAATAATAATAATTATATCTAAGCATTAAAGTCTTATACCACAATACATCAGTAGTAAAATAAAGATCACTGACCACATTTTTAAATACACATTCCTATGATTAAAAAACAATGGTAAAAAAACAAAAAACAAGCAAAATCAAAAAGAACTCTATTTTAAAAATCTTGTCAGAAAATCTTGCCATGAAGAAAAAAATAAATCTACAATTTTGTAGCATAAAATTTCAACAAGTGTCTATGAGTATCAATGAATATGCAGTTATACAGACCAGCAAAAGAAACTCCACACCATTTTAGAAGTGCAATTATGCTTGTGTATAATATATTTTCTTTGTTGTGATTGTATCACAACATTCTATTACTACATGAACCCACGGCATAATTAGTAAATCTCCCTTTTATACCAAAGTTCTTAATTTTTTGTCAGTTCAAAAATATATACCCCCAAATTTAAAATTTTCAAGCATTCATAACTGATTGTGATTTAATTATTTTTAGTTTGTCGATGGAAAAAAAGGAACTTCTTTACAACATTGAACATTTTTAAGGTTTCTTTCATATGCATTCTCTGACCACCTCGATTGCTGGTGTAGGCAATAATTTTTTGTCTCATTCAATGGATAAATCTTCGAACTGAACCCTGATCCAGATAGTCCTTGGTCACAAAGGCATTGTGTAAGTTGTGAATATTTGAAACTTTGATGATTTCTGAAGACTACATGCTCGAGAATATCCCAAAGATGTTCAATAGAATACATTACTCCATTTCAATCATGTTTTCACAAATCTCTGAGAGTTGGCACCACCTTACGCAAGCTGCTCTGTGGGCCCTTGTCAATCGTCACAGCTTCTTGTTTCATACCAGTTTTCCAAACATCCGATAATACTGTGAAAACAATTTAACTCACTTGCAATCCTTTGATGAGCAAATCTAACTTCAAGCATCCCCAAAACGCGACTACACTCCTCCGTGCTCAATATTAGAATGACAGAATTGCCTCATAAGACAGAAAAGGTTTACTACTTAAATTGAAAAAAAAACCCTGATCAATTTCTATCAAATGTGAAGGAAATTACACACTGTGCAAGTGATTATACTGCACATGTATTTGAAGAAAAAGCAGTTCACAACATTCAACTAAAGCAATCATAAAGTGAACCCAATTCACTGTGGGGACTTGCATTTCAGGAGTTGTTTACAAAATTTCAATAAAAGTTAAGTTTGCACGGGTTCCTGATTGGGGAGTTTCTTTTGCCACTCTGTAAATTAGAACTGGATTTAGTCTGGGGAATAAAGAGAGAAGTGTGTGCACAAGATAACAAATGGGTACACAATGAAAAAAATTGAAAGCTTCATGAGAAGACTGTTTGTTGTTATTACCCTGTTAAAGGGAGCTGGAGGCAACCAGAAAAAAAAACAACAAAGATATCCCCAACCCTCCCTAAAAGAGCAAAATTACACATATGGAAGTAGAATTTCATCACAAAAGCAGCATAACTTTGGCAAAATTTTCTCAGTTGTTAAGGCAGATGGAGACCTAAAATAGATTCTACAACAGACCTAATAGCCTCTTGGAAAAGCAAAGAATTTTTTAAAACTATAAAGCTTAAATCGGCAAGATATCACAAATAGTGTGTCAAGAAAAAAAAATCTCAACAATTATTTTAGTTGTCAAGTTTGAAAACATAAATGATTCATCAAAATGAGACATGAAAAATGGAGATAATTAGTCTTATTAAACTTCAGATTTTGAAGTTAAAGACAACGTTTTTAATTTGAGGTTTCCCTTTTTTCTACGGTTTGATTCCCAGTCTATTGATATCATTTATTTGTTTCTTTACTATGACACACGAGGCTCGTATAGGAGCCCAGGGGAAAGTAAGTTCAAAGATGGAACAGATCAAACCAAAAACAGCAGAGAGATGATTTACATTAAAAAATAAATGTAATCTCTCAAAACACATATCAACACCACAGAGAGATGATTTACAATGACAAAATATATCATATCTCCTTAAAACAATAAGCAATGGCCACCATCCAAAAAAGCATTATGGTTCAGGAAGGACCAGGATCATTAAACCCCCTTTGTGTACTAAAGTACTCAGTACATTTAACTTCTGACCCAGGAGTTATGTACCAAAAGGCATGGAATAGGGGATGATCACTGAAAACCAAACAAGACAACAAAAACAGGACACGCAAGAAAAGGGGAAAAAGTAAGACAATAGATTCAGTGAAAAAGAAAAGAAACAGAAGTAGAAGTGCTAACCAGGGACACCATATTGACATCAAATGCAATTTTTATATAATGGTGAAAATGGTCTCATTTATAAAACCTGTGAAATTACTCTCCATTTTCAGAACACAATAGTTTAAAGATTGTGATAACCAGCCACAAGTAGGTGTATTATGAAAGACATAATTAAAGGATTTCAACAAAAAAGTTTTCTACTCTTAAAAATCAACAACAATTAAAACTAAAAGCAAAGAACAATAATCTTCCAATTGAAATTAAAAAACAAAGGGACTCTTCAGTTTGTTCAGTGTACACTGCTGAGGGCAGAACAGACAGAGGGTCAGATGTACGGAAAACACATCTTTTGAACATAATTATTGCACTCTGTTTGATATAGAAAGGTTAAAAAACTATTTTGTAGAGGTTTGTTTAGACGAAATGTTATGAGCTACTTAAAATATCCATGGCAACTCTCTGTGCCAAAAAGTATTTATTAAGTACAGAGTTCTCCTCATCATCATTATTGCAAAGTGCTCACTAGACAGAACAAAAGACAAACAAGTTTCTCATAGAAAGTACAACTGCTAGATTAACCATTGGATAAAAAACCCATTGCTGCTTCCAGGGAATTCAAAGTAAACATATCCAACCAATCACAGAATCTATTTCATCACAATTTCAGATATTATAACTACATATGGAATACTTGCAGATTTTTTTTACTCCTGTTTCCAGCAAAGCAATGATGACACACAGATGGATACCATGGTCAAGCTCGAAGAAATATCATCCTTGCTCCCAGAAATATCATCCTAGCTCCAAGAAATATCATCCTAAGGCACAATGTCGATACTTATGGGGCTGTGGTGGGAGTGCTGATGATGAAACAACATGAATAAAACCCATAGAGCACTCCCGTGGACATACGCTATATAAACGCTATGTATTATTATTAATATGAGAAAAAACATACCCTGATATCCCTAAATGATTGAATATAGATAAACAACAACAATAAACTACTGAGAAAAAAAATAAAGAGTGTTATGAATAATCTTGATGAACACATCTACTTTGCAAGCAGTGAAACATTCCAAGCAGTTCCACTTTTCCCCAACCATTTATTTGATATTGGTTGGATTTTAAAATGGGCTATTTAAGAAATTACAACCAGGACAAAAAGGGAAGATACTCCATACTTATATGCAGATATGGAAACCGGAATAAAACCTGAAATTTGAAATGTAGTGAATGTATGCATTCAGGAAAACCTGAACTGTTTCCATCCTTAAGAAAAGCAATCAGCTGTTACTCTTAGGCAAATTAAAATATGTAGATTGAAAGTTAGCAGGGAGTTAATTTTTGCCTTAAAAGGCTGACAGTTGACATGAGGGAAAATTTTGGCCTAAAGAGTAGGTTGACAGTTAATAGAGAGTAAGAGTTGGTACCAAAAGTAGACTGACAGTTAGCAGAAAGTAAATTTTGGTCCGAAATGAGGATTGACAATAGGGAGTAAGTTTTGGCTCCAAAAGTAGATTGACGGCTAGCACAGTGTACATATTGTCACAAGTTGTCTAGCATGTCATAAACATTCCTTTTCATTTTAGTTTATGATGTATTAACCTCCTTTTGCCCTTTAAATTTAATACTTGCTATCTGCTGATAGACATTTGGCCAAAACTCACTAAGAGCCAAATTATGTCAGCATACGTTTGGGGGCACAAAGGCATCATGTTATCATACTGTTAGGATGGATAATACACATGCATTGTCATTTGATTGGCAGTTACAACAAGTGTTCCTCCTGTAACTCTGTGTGTAGGTGCGTCAGGATAAAGTAGGCCACGTCCTTGTTGGTCCAGTAGTTGGTGTGGGAGGTCAGCACTGACAGGTAACTGTTGGCCATGCGCTGCTCCTTCAGCTGGAAGTCCAGACGGTACTCCAACTCTGTGGATGATGCAGTAATGGAAGTAGTGGTAGTGTGACGGGTAGAATTGAAAACACAACAAATGAATTCTCTTCAAAGTGATTACTCACACATTGATAATATTAATTATAATTAATATCATAACAATTGCAACAGGTTTCCTAGAAATAAGAAAGGCTCCCAAACTTGACCCTAAAACACTCTGAAAGAATAACAATTGTGCTTTGTTTTGTTTTTTTCAACCAAAAAGTGTGCATGCAAAAAATATCAAAGCTGAAATTGGCTCTTTAATTTTCATTCTTGAAATTCAATTGAGACAAAATAGAGAATCTGAGAATCAAGGAGCCATTGTGGTTTAGTTCAAAACAAAGCTTGGGTTACTTGGTTAGGTGACACAAACGCTACACACACACACACACACACACACACACACACACACACACACACACACACACAAACACACACACACCCACATAGTATACTGTCACATAACACTATCACTGTCCTCCAAACATCTACATGGACCTTTTTAAAAAATTTCTTTTCTTTTTTTTTAAAGTGTGTGTGGGTGTGTTGTATCTGTGCAAGCTTGAGAAGATAAGTTCAATCAGAGAGTGCAAGTTTTCAAGCCACCATTCGTAGAACAAGCTCTCTCTAGTAATATGCTAATATTTCTGATAATAATAATAATGTTATCAATAATAATCTATTATAATGATTGCAACGTCAAGTAGCTTGATTTACTGAAACATCAAGAGATCCGAAACAAGACTTGTTAAAAATCTGAAAGAACACGAATTGTGTTTTGCTTATCCCAAAGGTTGGGGGAAAAAAATGAAAAGCTAAAATTTCTGTTTAATTTAAGCTTTTAAAATTCAATCAGACAAACAAGCAAATCCGAATAGTTCTATTCCCACTTAGCTGCCGGTGGTTTTCCCCGGCATCTTTTTTTAGAAGGGGAGAATGGACTTCATATGACAATAACAGCCAACAATTTGTGGAGCAGAACCTTGGCTCATATCAATCATCACACTCACAAACATATTGATGAAACTGAGCATGACAACACAGTTCTGCATATTTCAGCATAAGACAAGGAGCTCCTTAAAGGGTATTTTTAAGATTTGGAGGAAAAAAGTCCTTCCTGGGATACTTTGCCATTAATTAATAGAGCATTTATGAAAAGAATTAAATTATTCTTAAGAAACATTTTTAAAGAGGAAGAAATAATTTTCACGGCAACTTAAAGATTGAAATAGTAATTTGATCCACACATTGCAAATACTGATATTTTGGTTATCAATGAGACATCTAAATTTGTTGCTAAAGGAAAATCATTTACAAAGCATTAACTCAATAAATTAATTTGGAAAATTAAGAGAATTCCTAAAATTTAATAAAAGACATTAAGTAAAAACATTAGAAAACTTTTCAGAAATAATAATAATGAGGAAAATTGATATTTTATGGAGGAATAGACGTACAGATACTAAGGAGAATAAAGCCAGGAATCCTGTTTGGAACCACTTCAATTTTTGGTGGAAATCATCTACTTAGCAAACAAAATTATTCATTTTTTAAGGGAAAAGAACACATAAGATATAAATTGTTCATAACTCGAGAAGTGTAAACTGATAAAGCAATGATTTTTGTTTTGCTTTTTTCTGATAAAGCATTGAGTCAATTTTTTTTAAAGACAGCACAGAATCCCCCAGTCAGATTCACAAATCATATGTGCACATTATTTTTTCAGGAAAAGCTGAAAAGCTTTGATTATTTGATGGTCATTATGGAAGAAATCAAGCAAAAACCCTTTAAAAAAAAATCCCAAAGAGATCTGTTTGAAATCCATAGCTAGCAGAAATTTGTGCAAGCAAAAATAGCCTTCATAAACAGTTAACTCTCAGTACAGATGGTCTAATTAAAAAGCTGACCCAGAATTAAAATCTGTATAACTTTGCTGAACATAAAAGAGATAAACTGAAATGACAAGTCTAAGGAAAGTTCAACAAAAAGCAGAAAGAGAGAGAACAAGTCGTTGCCGTCCAGGAAAATTGTCGTATGTTAACATGACTACTTTTCAGGAGGAGCAAAAAAATAGTTTTATTTTGACTGATACAATAACAAACTACATATTTTAAATGTCAAATAGAGGCAAACAAAAACAGATATTCCACAGCAGGAAGCTTGTTAGATCTACAAAGGGAAATACTTGTGGTATAGTGAATAAAATATAAAAAAAACCCTCACATATTACATTTTTCCTGGACAGCGACAAAGTAAGGTAACTTCAGATTAGATAAATCATCTCCTTTCCTTTCAAAATTTTGCATGAGGAAGAGAAGATCAAGTTTTAATACAATATGCAAATCAAAGCTAGAATATGCAAATCAAAGCTAGAATATGCAAATACCTCTACATTAAAAAGGCTACTCAAGCACTTTAAAAAAAAAACAAAAAAAAAACCCAGCATTTTGGCAAACAAAACATATCAAGAGAATAAGAAACAGAGATACAAAAACAAACAAAAAAATAACCTCAATCTCTTTAACTCTTGACGTAGTCTAATAAATGATTCTGGAAAACCTGGACATAAGTTGATTAAGAAAAACCCAACCAAACTGACAATTTCAAATTTGGTAGAATCATTGACACTGCCACCTAGTGGCAGAAATCACTTACCAAAAAAGCGATTGGCCATAATAGCTGTAAACATGTTCAAGGAAAGCAGGTGATTAGTCAGAGGATTATCTTTTTTAAATACAAATCAGAACACAACATGTGGTTCATTTTCATATGGTAAAACACCACCATGAGGCCAGAGACAATGAATGGAGACTGAAAAACACAGTTAACAATAAATTATCCCTTTTAGCACACAGGACTTTTGTCATTAATGTGGGCAACCTGTACATTGGCCAATTTTGGGGTTCCACTGCCAAAGCAGTCAATTTTGAAAACTTTGATTTAAATGCAAAATTTTAGCCTTAATTCTTTATCTGCCAATGACCGATTCATTGGTAGGACCCGATTTTGCCAACTACCGATACATCAATAAACTAGACCCTTCACAAAATTTTGTTTTATATAGACTGTAATCCTTATTTTTAAGTACTTTACCTAAAACTAAAAGTTTGTACTTCCTTTGATGAAATATTGCCTTTGTTAACATTTAATAGTTTTTATTTCTGTGAAGCTATAAACATCTACAATGATAGTGTGTTCACTAAAATGGACAAAACTCTTCAAAGAATAGAGATAAATTGAAAATTCTTTCCTTTGCACTCATATTATAATTTCTACACATCTAAACTATTTATACTTGGAGATCTTGCATTTTAGTACATTCTTTGGGTATTTGAAGAGGATTTTTTTGTTAAATTATTTTTTTAAAGAATATTTTTTTATCTAACAGCCATAATTACTATAACTTCAGCATAATCGTCACTGTTTAGCTTATTCAATAATCTTTCCATTGATTTATATCTTTATAGATCAGAGACCATAATTTTACAATCAAGACATACAAATACAGGAAAACTTATTTATAGCCAACAACTAAAAACAAATTTGGCAAAAAGCCCATGTCAAACTTGGCTGAGAAAGAAATAAATAAATATGTATATTTGTGATATCGAATGATCAAACTTTTAAAAAACCCACTGAAATGATGTATAAGACCTAATAGTGACTAGCTAAAAATTTTTGAAAACAAAGAGGCTCAGAAAAATCCATAAAATTCCCAGTTGACCTTGCACACAGCGCCTACTTTCCTCTTTGCTGGTCTCTGTCCTGTAACACACTAAGTGTTTCCTAGCGAATAGTTCTCTTTTCAAGATGACCCACTCTGAACTAATACCCCCAAAATACTGGGAAATTAAAGCCAAAAAAAAAAAAAGAAGAAACATTATGACTAATTTGAAAAGCTCAAATTCTGGATCAAGCACAATCTTCATGAGAAAATTCAGGGTCACAAATCAGACTTAAATGTGCTGAAAGGGTCCAACTCTTACAGTCACAAGGCTTCAGCAGTTTTGTTTCTTTACATAAAGAACAACATAAAATTGACTGAAAAAAAAAAAAAATAATGAAAAAATGAAATTTAAGTTGATCAATCCTGTATATATTCCGCAGTTTTCCACAAAGTCAATTTTTTTTCCTCCTTCTTTTTACCATGTACGGCACCCTATAGCCTTGCTCCTAAAGGAATAAACACTTTAAAATGCATTATCTTTAGTATTATTATTACTATCATTATTTTTTTTAGTATTACATTATTATCATCACTAAGTCTTTATTTTCAGACTGTACAGCAAGCTTCCATTTTTTTTACACCAAGAATATTTAGTCATGGTCTTTCTTTAGAGACAAATTAGTTGATATAATGAGCTAAACAAAGAAAGGGGTTGCACAGGAGCAGGTTATAATCCCTGTCACCAATTGTTGCAGACAGACAAAATGAGAAAACAAGACACTGTTATGCAAAAGGTTATATTTATAACGTTGCAACCCCGTAATTGGATGTTAAATGTTATGTCAGCTCTTCCATTGTGTACATGAACTCACCAGGAATGAAAGAAGCTTTAACATAGCAAGCTACATCAAAAAGAAAGCAATGTGTCTGATTTTGATAAGTGCTCCTGACAGCATTCATAGTTTTATTCATTCCAATAATTGTCCATGCATAATACAAATATTTTTATTTGAAAATAAAATAATAATAATGATAATAATAATAATAATAATAATAATAGTAATAATAATGATAATAATAATGATAACGATAATAATAACAATAGTAATAATAATAATAAAAATCTCATACTTGCAAGAATGAAAGAGAAAACAACAAAGTGATTATTAGCTCAAAGTGGTGTGAATTGTCTATAGGTTTATTTACATCATGTATTAAATTTGTAGCAAATGAGAGTGCTTTTATACTTCTTTTCAAACCTCCCTTTTGGCACATCTTTTGTCCACTGCACAGTTTACACAACACAAATTAAATCTTAAAGAGCACTGATAATTTTTTGGCTCTGCCAGCAATCTTAGAAAAAGCATTCCTGGCTCAAGTATTTTGACTTTTGAGAAGCCAACAATTCTTTTGATAAGTTAAAGCATTTTGAGGAGCAAACAATTCTGATATATATAAAAAAAAAAAGTGTTAAAAGCATTGAAAATTAGCTGTAGCTATTACTGATACAAATGCTTCAGCACAATAATCAGTTACATTCAATCATTTAACTCAGGCAAACGATGAGATCATAAGATAAGTGAGAGAGACAGACATGGTATTTCTCAAAGAATGCATAAAGCCTCAACTGTTGAACAAATGAATATCCTAATGAAAGATAAAAGCAAACATATACGCTCTAACAGCTTCATCTTTGATGAAGATGACTATTATCAAAACGTTAAAATATGGACATTTATATATGGCTTGTTCTTCACCATGCTTTAATACAATACCAAATCCAAGGCAGACAACCACCGTAAAACAATGACAAACAAATACCGGTTAGGCATGTGTAATTTTTTATCCGAAGACAAGGTTGTCTTATCTACAAACGAGGAGGCCTCCAAGCTTTACATCCACCTCTGATCAGATGAGGTAAGTGTATTAAGTACCTTTCTCAAGGACAAAATGCTGATGGTTTATGACTTTTTGAAGGCATTAAATCGGATGAGGGAGCCGAGAAGTGATCACACAATCCAGACACTAGCCACAACACTTATTGCCCTACTTGAGTGTTTCGCAAGTTGTTTTAATCACTGAGCTAGCAATGCCACTAAGTTGCCACAACATTTGATTGAAATCTTCAAATCATGCAAGACTTATGCGCATACAAACAAATAGAACTCTTACAATATTGCGTTTAAAACTATCGATAAGTGTTGAGAAGCTACAGTTATGGATTGAAATCTTAAGCTTCATGCATGGCTTTGGACAAAACAAGCAGACCAATAGTGCTCTTAGAAAGTGAGAAGATTCTATCAATACTTAGTCAATCTACACCAACCTGTTTGGTCAATTTCCTCAGTGACTTTATCCCCCATCTCATCAGCTTCTGTATCCTTGGCACGTTTTTCCATGGAGTGCAACTCAGCGCTCAGTTTCTCCATTGAATCTTTCTTCTTGCTGCTGTTGAGCCATCCTCCTAAATAAAAAAAATAATCGGATAGACAAGAGCAACATATCATTATAACTATTACTAAGACTTCACACAAATGATTGATTTAATAATACGATAACAAATACATATAGTTTTTCTTCCCCTTTTCCTTCTTCATCTATATCTACTGACTCAGTAGGACCCAGTATTACTATTAATGAGTCAAGTTTGTAATATCCAACCGGAACAAATCAAGGTATTGAGTTTTCAACATTTGGACTGTGTCTGACAAGGTCCTGGATTTTACTCAACGTCTTACTGAGCCCGGAAAGAAGGGTTTAAATGTCATCATCATCTATTTTTCATAAATTTTCAAAGCACTCTTATCTGTTAACTGTTAAAGATAACAAAACTTACGAATGGAAAATTTCTGGGCTTTGACTTCTACTCCAGAGTCAGAAGAATCGTTGAGGCCAATAATCTCACTCGAAGCACCGTCTACCTTGCTGCCTTTGCGACTGATGTCATCAATCACCCCTGTCAGAGCAGCGTATGCAGTGCGTGGAATTTTGGAGTAAGGCTTTTTCTTTGGCGCAGAGAAATTGTGGATTTGTAAAGGCATGATGGTAGAGTAATGCTTCAGAATAAGAGGCTCTAGTCGGTATACCTGCACAGAAAGAGAGAAAATGTATTCAAAGTCCCTGCAAAATTCTAAAAGTCAAAGGAGGAGTAAAATACATAAAAATAAATAAGCACCAAGCAGAAGAAGAAAAAAACTAGAGCCAATGTTTCTTTTCTTCGAACAAATCTTACGTTATTTGTTTGAAAATCTAACTGGTAAAATTTATTGATTTGATATTCATTACACAAAAATATATCAAATTGCTAGATTGCATAAATCAGAATCCTATTTAAAAAGAAATGATTATTATCATAACACAATACAATCCTAGGTCTTAATGCCTTGTTTGGATTGAAACTTTATTTGGTATATTGGAATCAAAATTTATATACATTCCTCATGCAATAATGATACACTAAAATACTAAAAGGAATGACATTTTATAAAATGAGCATTTTGGACATTGCTATTAAATGACAAACACTAATACAAATAACTAGTCAAAATGTTGTGACTTCAAAAATTTGACATAAAAATAATATTATACACTACTTTGTTTAATAATTTCTCGAATTTTAAAAATTCATTATAGGTTGAAAATCTCATCTTCTAAGAGAAAAAAAAAAATTCAACAACAGAAAATCACAGAGGAAAATTATCAGTCAAACATTCACCACTGGGTCGGAAGGGTGGAAAATATTGAATATGCGTCGACAGAGATTTGAGGGTAGAATATGGTCATGTGACCCAGTGCCTTTGGGTCGGACTCCTCTCAAGGCCAGAAACACTGCCAGCGGTGATCCAATGCAAAAGAGATTGTCCACCTGTGGGGACAAATAAACCAATCCCCCCAAAAAGAAAGGAAAATTAAAAGAAAATGTCATATGGACTTTAATGAAAAAATTATTTTAAAAAAAAATGATAAGTCAGAAGATTTTACTGATATGCGTAGTCTTCAGCAAAAAAAACCTCCTAAGATATAACATTGATTTGGTAAGAAGTAAGATCAACTTGACTAATCTAAGTGAAGTATGGTTTTTTGCAACAAGACTTAAGGGTTTAGTTCTTTTGATTACAATTTTCTGAGCAGTCTGATGCAAAGTTCAAACAAAACATCAATAATGGAAGGTATGACTTATTATTCAAAGAAAATGGAGGGACCTTAGAATGAAGTTAACAAAATATTGAACAATGATTGCATAAAAAAGGCTTATCTCAATTCCAAATAAATATATAATTTTTATGATTAGATTGTATTATCCATAAAATTAATACTACAAAAGATAATGACATTTCATACTGTGAAAGGCAATGGATTGTCATTTCCTCCTTGCTTGGCTCTTATGGATGTCATCAGGTCTTCTAAAACCTTCAACCTGAAACAGCATTTGAAATTTAAAGCTAAGAGATATTCTACACAGCTTCTCCATGAAGAAAAGTGTAGCCAGATTCTTGCCATAAGGTTCATGATCAGAAAAAATGTAGAAAAGGAGCCAACATTTAAGCCAGGACAATGGCTAACTTCAAGTTTGTTGCTTGATGCTAGGTACAAATATCTGCTTTAATTTCAAATATTTCAGCAGTTTATTGATTGATGCTTTAAATTTGAAGTTGCTTTTCCTGGGGGGGGGGGGGGGGGGGGGGGTTCAAAAAAAACCCATTCCCCCTT
>JBCIKM010063201.1:0-25830 GCA_039654465.1 Melibe viridis | reverse complement strand
GGATCTAGTGCCTTCGGCACTTCCATTCTGGACCATGCATAAAAGTGTAAGGTAAATCAAATGATAAATCACAAACTGATATATATCACAAGAGATAGTGTCATGGGGCAGTTGTTTTATGGATTATTTTGCACCTAAATATTGGGGGGCAGTCTGCCTGGTTCCATCCCTGACTGTGTGTAACACAATCTGAGAAATCAGTCTAAAGAAAATTTAGCGCAGACAAGATTTGTAATAAATTTGTTTTCAATGTTAAGCTTTGATAAATGAAATCTTCAGCTCAGTGTGGGTGTCTGTTACATGTCCTTACATGTGGCCTGGATGGCTCAGTGATTAATACAGCTTTTCTAGATGCGAGAGTCAAGCAATCAGGATGGTGGTTAGTCTTTGGAGTGGTGATGCATGGGGTCACTTCCTAGATCCACTGCCCCATGTTTCGCCTCTGGCCATTGATGTTATGCCCTTGGGTAAGGTGCTTAACCACACTTACCTCATCCTATGGAAATGGACGTAAAGCTTGGAGGTCCCCCTGGTTGTTGATCAGACAATCTTGTCTCTGTCCAAAATATTGTAAAGCGACTGACAGACTGCTTGTCTCATCATATGTTCGGTGTTGGTTGTCTGCCAGGGATGTGGTATTGTAAAGTGCTTAGAGCATGGTGATGACCATGGATAAGCGCTATATAAATGCTGTATTTAATTTTAATTTTATGCCCCCATCCATTTCTCAAAAGTTGGCCAGTTCTTTGTCATGATGGAAGAATTTTATGTTTCAGTTTTATTCATTTCTTACTTTACTTTTAGTTGGTTATTTCTCAGCATTGATTTTACCAATTTTTTAAATTCTTTTACTCTCTCTTTTTATATAGAAATATTGATATTATGATTCATATATTCAGTCCCTTATGTACTGTTTTTCTCATTATTTGATTTGTTTCCCAATTTTTCTTTTCCAGGCATACCCACTACGACACCGGCCATTGAAATCACAACAGGAGATATGAATTATTCATCAACTGTAGACTATGAAATAACATCGTATTATTATGATTCAACGTAAGTTTTTAACCATACTCAATACCATGTCTTGCTAGATGAAATAGTAATTTGAGTTGGCGATGTTTACTCACTTTGAAGTAGTCCTGCTCTAATTCATAATTAACCGTTTATGAAATATCTGGTGAAGTATTTTTCTGAAATAATGAGCTTTTTCAATTTTGTTATCCTAAATCATAATTCATAAAGGGGAAGCAAAATATGTTTTCATATATTTCTTCAAGGAAAAATCCTATGAGCTCCTTAACTCTTTCCATGCCAAGAGTTAATCACAGTTTTACAGGTTTTTTTGTTTTTTTTTAACACAGTGGGGACTTTGTGGTACCATACGAATAAAACTTTTTCTATTACTAATAATGGGAATAATGAATAATTATACCATATATGCATATGACAGCATTTTAAAGGGAATTATATGTGCAGCATTTATGTTCTGTCCTCGTAGAGAAACAAGCGTCATAATCAATGCAGGATTCTGTTGTCATTTAAATTATATGGTTAACAACTAAAGTATCCAACAGTGTTTGACTCATAATATTACCAACATTCATGTCACTAAAATTATTTTTCAAAGTGTTCAACTAAAAACAATACTGCATGTATAATTAAACTGAATTTTCCTTTAGAATAAAATCTTTTTAAGAAAGTGTAGCAACAGCCTTGTCTCAGGTTGAGATGCACTGACACTCGATCGCTGTGTTGTTACTGTTACATACTGTAACAGAGAACAATTGCTGAGACTGTTTTCTCTCCCTCTCGCTCTATGTTGAATCCACAATAAACCGGTAACACTGATCTCTTGACTTCATTACGAGTCATTGTTTTGCCAAAACATCTTGTTTCTGCACTAGTCTAAATTCCACAATGTTAACATCAAAAATACAGAATAACCAATGAATTGAGCTTGTTACAGAAGAGCTAAAGCAACGGCATCTTCTAGGCTTCATTGTTCTGCCATTTTCTTCAGTTATCTATATCATCTAATACAACAAAATCCTGTTATGTAGAAGTAATGACGCGGAGCAGACACCTCGAATCAAAGATTGTGAAAATAGTAATTGTATGAATACGGTGTCGAGAGGAGAACAAGACAAAGCCATAGAGAAAGGTAAATAAATACAGAAAAATGCAGAAAAATAAATTGTCTAAAAAAATCGACCTCCACGGCCGGGACTCTTGAAACTCTTGGCATGGAAAGAGTTAAGGAGCTCATAGGATTTTTCCTTGAAGAAATATATGAAAATTTATTTTGCTTCCCCTTTATGAATTATGATTTAGGATAACAAAATTGAAAAAGCTCATTATTTCAGAAAAATACTTCACCAGATATTTCATAAACGGTTAATTATGAATTAGAGCCGGACTACTTCAAAGTGAGTAAACATCGCCAACTCCAATTCATATCTCCTGTTGTTCTCCTGTTTTATGTAAATGGATGAGAAAGAAGTTTTCTTACACTCATTTCATCACAATGGCCTCTCCACTACAGGGGTCACGGAATGGACAAATTAGGTGAGCCATTTTACTACACAGAACCAGAACCCCAAAGCTATGTAAGAAAAGGTGAATCTGTCTCCCTCCAATGTGTGATTGTGGGTGCAAAAGGCTTGACTTTTAAGGTAAGCTCCTACTTGAAAACAAAAGAATTTTATGCTTTCCTTATAAAAAAATAGTAGATGATTTTCCTTGTTTTGAGACAGACTCATCATGACAAAATCTAAATGCTTCAGAACTTGACAATTTTAGTTTTTTATGTCCAAGTGACCTGGACCACTTCATTTCATGAATAAGATCACTAAAAGCAGAGATAGGTTGGAGAAGAGGCCTTGCATGTGTGCACAGATGATTAAGGCCATTTGGCTTAATGTTTGGAGGTCTCACCAAAATATGATATGCTTGAGGACTGACAGTGATTTGAGCAAGACTTGTGCACTCAAAACCATAATTTATCAACTATTATGTGCTATTGGATGTGGTACTTACTTGACTACACTCACCTCATACTTTTGGAGTTGAGATGACATCAATTTTCCAAAATATACAAAAAGAAAATTGTGTACTGTCTTACCTATTACACGTGTGTTGTCTCAGGGACTATGTTTTGAGTAGTGTTCAAAGCATAATGTGGATAGTTAATAAGCACAAAACTCAAAACTATTACTTTTTGTTATGCAAAAAATAGCAAAGGTATTATTTAAGTGGTTGATAGGCATTGATTGCCTTCAATTGCCCTGTGACACTTGTGCTTCATTTAAAAAATAGTAATTTTATCTTTAATTCTTTTTTTTACATGAATAAATATAAATTGGAGACATGTTTTATAATCATTTGAGTTTCTTTGTTCACCCCACAACTCTTCAGTAACATTTAACCACCATGAGTTACAGCTCGTTTTTTGTTTTTTTTTATGAATTTTTCAAAATGATTTTTGATGTGGAGGGATGATAGTCAATGCCTGCTTTTTTATTAGTCTCCAAGTCTATAAATGAAATTTCAGAACTTTTGTATGCATTTGTCAGTGAGTTAATAATACAAAACTTTTATCTCCCTCTATTCAGTGTAATGGTGAAACCGTCAAAGAGAGTGTAAATACAGGAACAGTTACTAGGGACCCTATAACACAGTTGGATTTCCGTCAAAATTTTCTGAAAGTTACAGCTGAGCAAGTGAGTAGAAAAATAAGGCTAAAACTAAAATAATCACTTGTTGTTTTCTTTTATATGTTTCAGATTTTGATCAATAAATTAAAACAAAAAAATGTGGATAAAAATGAAAGCCACTTTTACATGACCAATAAGCTCAATTTGAAAATAAAATGCTTTACATGAAAAATTAGGCATGCTAAGGCAGCAGTATTTTACAGAATTTTTTTTTTAATGTGCAAATTTATAAATCAGAAAACTTTCATAGTGGTAGAGACATGAACATTTTTCAGAGAGTGCCTCGATCTATTTTCACTGAGCACTCCATTGAAGCAGTAAAGAACTGTGTTGAGGATAATCCATCAACTCGTCTCCATATTACCACTCTGAACCATCTCCACTTTTCTCATATTCTTAAACTAATGGCATGAATACACTCAAAAATAGATTTTCTTTGTCTCATGTAATTAACAGGAAGATATTTTAAGCCTAAGCGGATAAATGGTAACCTACAAGTTGTTTTTTTCCTCTTTATGATAAAGAAAGGTGATAAATTTGAAGTGGATTATTTTAAAGCTAAGTCTTGTAGAGATAGAAGAGAGTGGAATTTCAAACAAATTTCTAAGGGATCTCAAGAATGGCTTGACATGTAATAATGCATCATGAATTGAAGTGTAAAGCATATTGCATTCTAGTCCATCATCTCCTTCTGACAAAAGACCATAGGGTGAGGTTAGGAATTTGTCAATGGATCCTACAGACTGACGAGCAAGCTGACACTTTCATGGGCAGTATTTGGATAACGCTGCTATCTAATCCTATGTCCAAGAAACAGGGGAAAGATATGAGGGGCTCAGATTCTCAATAATAGTGAACCATTTCAGTTGATGGGCACAACCCATCTTTAACTCTAAAAATGTTTCTTTTTCTTCTTTACCTCAAGTCAGAGCTTCACTTCATGGGTCTGAATATAATTTTTACTTTTGCGAGAGGAATTACATTGCAAATTTTGTCTTTCCAATAATTTATTTCTTAATCATTTGTTAAGTCAGCATTTATCTTGCTTCAAATTTATTATTTTTAGCATGAGCTTCTTTGTGCCTCAACAAATCAATTGTTGGGCCTAACAACGTCAGAGTTGTCCTTCCTAACAACTTCCTTTCAGGTTGATGAGTATGAAGGAGAGGAGCCTTACACCTGCATATGCCAGGGTCTCTTCCAGCCAGAAGAAGGAGAATGGGATACTGTTGACAGTAGGCCTGGTGTCATCCTAAAGGCTTGTAAGTAGGGAAGAAGATATGAAAGAGCAAAGAAACATTTCCATGCATGTGAAGCTAATAACAATAGACATTTATTGTTAACATCCAGGACACAAATTCTTGGCATGAATTTCTTTAAAAAGCAGATTGTGTTCAGTCATTATGTAATGTGCAAACAGACATTATGTGTATTTATCTTTTCATTCATTTTATTATCTTATTGAATGCACAGTTTTTAACACTCAGTTCAATTGTGTTTTTGCTATCAGCTCAGATGATTTTCTGAAATCACCATCACAATCACCATTTAGCCTTTGATTTTGAAGTCAATTGTTTACTTTTTTTTTTTTATCTCTCTGGGTATAGATTGACACATTTTTTCCATGTTTATTCTGCAGATTTGAATCAAAATTTTGCCAAAGAACCAGATTCTGCAGAAGTGATGTTAGGAGAGGAGGTCAGCTTGATGTGCTCACCACCAGAGGGTGTCCCTGAACCAAGTGTAAGACTAAGAACATTTTGAATTGCATTGGTTTGGGATGGGTTTTTGTTTTTTTCAGATTTAGAGGATGCTCAGTGTAAAAACTAAATTTGAGATGGGGGAGGAGGTTGAAGAGGAGTTGAGTAGAGCGTTTTAAACTACCGGAGGAAGGGTTGCTTTGTTTTTATTTGGAAGAGAGGGAAATCATTAGGAGGTTGGAAAATGTTAGCTCTTGTTTCCTTATGAGATCAAATAGCACTAGGTGCATCTAACCGATTATCTCTCAGTAGTTGCTGTACTAATCAATAACAGCTAACACTACAGCCCATTTGGAGACCAGTTTCCAGACATGGTCTTAATCAAAGTGTTATTCTTTCTTTTAAATTTAAAACTAAATTTTATTGCAGTTCAAATGCTACACTGCAATTTTCACTAGTAAGTAAAAGTTTATTAGAAAAACAAATGCTTAGTCTAGGAATTTCCATGCAGTGAGGAAGAAGGAAGGAAAAGGGTGAAATGAAGGTGCTCTGAAAAAGAAAATTTATAGGAGTGGGATTAAAAGGATTGGGAGTATATTGTATTTGTAGTGCGATTTGTATAAAACTGGTCTCTGTATTCAGGTCCAATGGATTAAAGGTGTTTTCATTGTGAGGGAGGAGGACAATCACATCATGATTGCTGATGACAACACTCTGACCATAAAAAATGTGGTTGCAGAGGATGCAGGGGAATACATCTGCTTGGCCAAAAATGACATTACGCAGAGAGCGTCAGCAGCTGCCACAATAAGTATCAAAGGTTAGAAAATATGAGGATAACATTTCTATTTTTTAGAGCCATAAATTCTGCATTAATTAATTAATAAACTCCTGAATGCATTTTTCTCTCTCTTTTTTTTTTCTTTTCATCTTCTTCCTTCTCCTGCTCTTTTCTTTGTCTCCACCTCCTCTTCCTCCTCAGCCACCTCCTTCTCTGTCTCTCCTTTCTCCTCTTCCAGCCTTTCAGTTGTTTTCTCTTCCTCTTCACCAGCCTCCTCCTTATCCTCCCTCTCATTCTTCTTCCCCTAATCCTCTTTCTTCCTCTTCTTTTCCTCCTACTTCTGCTCCAACCTTGCCTTTTTTTTTTCCTTTCTCATCTCAAAACTTTACCAAGGTTTGATTGTCATACATTGAACTCCCTGAGGTAAATTGATTCATTGGTCTTTCTCAATGAGCCGATACCATCGTGGCAGCAACAATTATTGTTTGGCTTAAGATTGAGTAATAATACATAATTTGTATTACTCATTATGCCACGCAAGATTAGGCATATTTGATTGATTATCTGCCTATTTCTTGTGATCCAGAGGTCTTCCCAGCTCCTTAGAGCTGGGTCCTGACACTCCTAAGGCAGTATGAAGGGGAATGAATAACAAAACAAAGCATTGAACTTGCAAAAAGAATTTGAGAAAATATTCAGCATAAAACACTCCTGTAACAATAAAAAAAATGTTGAAATAAAAAACTATGATTTGCATTCACAAAAACAAAAAATAATGGGAAGTTGACAGTTCGACATTGATATCAAGTAAACATGGAGGCAGTACTCATTCTTGCAATTGATACATCATTCGCTTCTCACAGCTGAGGATAAGGGTCTTATTGATGCGCCAAGTACACTGGGACCTATTGTAATTACACCTGGCCCAACTGTTCGTCCCACACCAACCGTCATTCCGCCAAAGAGTAGTTCTACATTCATTTCCAAAGTAAGTATAGCATCAATTTAACCTCAGTTATAGGGTATTTATTCAGTTTGCTTTTTTATTTCATAATGATAACACTGTGATGGTATTTAATGCCGCTGTCAGTCTTGTATTGTAGCTCCTTCACTTCATCTACAACATTTTAAGGGTTTGTTTTTGGTCTAGTTCTAAAAATATAAACTGTAATTAATATGAATTGGAAGAGTGCTTTTCTGCACAATTTAGATTTGAAACTTATTTTAAATTAAGTTTTGACAATCACGTGAAGCTTTCAATTCCCACCTTTATAGTTGACAGTAGTGATTGCACTGCATAGCATTATTCATGTAAGACACTTTCAACAGGTCTGAAAAAATCATAGTCCAGGCTTCCTAAATGTTCTTTCAAATGTACTGCCAAAGTGATTTTGAGGATTTTTATTAGCTCATTTATGTTCTTAAAACATTAAACAAGAATAGTATCATGGCTATTAGGTAGGTACCAATAAATGCATGTCTTATAATTGTTCATACCACACCTCTTAGTGATGTGCAGGGGAAAAAAGCCCAGTTAGATAAATTCCATAATATTTCACATCTAAAATTTGAGAAAAAGTGCACAGCTTGATTCTTATGCCTTGCTTATTTCAATGGCAAATAGAGTAGTTAATGATTTCACCTATTCATGAATATTTAAATGGTGGGAAAATTTACGTCAAGAAGTTAATGGTCAAAAGGTCAATGTCAATCTCCTTTGTGCAATAAAATTTCAAAATGTATTGGAGCTGTAGTAAAACAATTTTTTTTTCAATTGATTTATTTTCCGCAACTAACAATCCAGTAATTTTCTCTTTTTTTTGGTTTGCTTTGCTTTTGCGGATGTATTCTTTCAAATGAGTTATAGTAGTAGTGAGGTTAGAGAGCTTATGGATGTTTCAAATGTTTCTTCTTGTTCAAAATCTTAATTTCTGTTCTAAATTAACCCAAATATTATGGTATAAAAAGAATCTAACACTCGTGCTGTTGGATATCATTTAATGGCTCAGTGGTTAACACATTTGGCTACAATCAAGAGTCCAGCAATCACGATCGTGGTTAGGCTTTGGAGTGGTGATGGGTAGGGTCACTTTCCAGATCCGCTGCCCCATGTATAGCCTCTGGCCATTGATGTTGTGCCCTTGGGTAAGGCTCTCTACCACATTTAGCTCATCCTATCGGAGATGGTTCTTAGGCTCGGAGGTCCCTCTAGTTGAAGATCAAACAATCTTATCTGTCCAAAATATTTTAACTCTCCTAACAGGCTGCTTGTCTCATCATGTATTCCATGCTGGTTGTCTGCTAGGGATATGGTAATGTAAAGTGCTTAGAGCATGGTGATGACTGTGGATAAGCACTATATAAATGCTATATTTGAATGAATGAATTAGCCTTCCGCATACCAGACATCTGACAAGGACGCCTGGGCAGCTTTAATTAATTTCATTTAATTTCACTCATTTTAATTGAGCAATTTGCATTTCAGCTCCTTAAAACTCTCTGAAATGCAAGTTTGATCAAAACTTGTGAAATTAAAATAATATCCAAAGACGCTTGTGCAATCTCCACTATATATCAATTCATTCACTTAACATGACATACCAGCTCATTGATGTTGACTATTATTACAATTGAAGTGAAATGTCTTCCCTTTCCAGGATCTGCATTCCGTATACTATCTGATCAAAAACAAGCCAGTCACTGTCTTGTGCGAGGCACACCATGCTTCCCACATTACTTTTGTTTGCGGAGGAGTAGATATTACGAATGCAGTAATACAAGCGGATGTGCAAGAAATGATCAATCTTGATGAAACAGTTGAATACGTGGAAGTTGTTGAGGGCACAGCTACGATTTATAGATCAGATTTTGATGCCTATGATGGAGATGATTACTTTTGTTTGTGTCGAGCCCACGCTAAATCAGATACAATGGAGAAGGATTATGTTGAAAGTCAAAGAGGATATGTGGAAAGAGCTTGTAAGTACAACCAATGTCTTTTTTTTTCCAAAGAATATACATATACAGGGGGATTGTAAAAGAATACACCAAAATCATCACAATGTGTCAGTAACAAAAAAACAAAACAATGCAAACCTGTAGCATGAGCTGAGATAAGTTTTCATTAAGATAAGCTCTAACCCTGAGATGCAAATTGGGATTGGGAGGGGGCGAGATCTTTCATTAAAATGAAGTGATCTGAATCTACTTGCAGCACAGTGAATTGCCAAATTTGTAGCATTTCATGGTGGTTTTTGGGGGTTTTATTTTATTTGTAACAGTGTTTTATTCAGAGCAGATATTCATTTTGGGGAAAATTTTTCATGTTCAAAAGTTTCGATTCAGCGGAGCTGGCAGTTTTACTTACAACCGCAGTGGTACCTAATCAAAATTAGATAACAACTCTATCATATGACCTGCGATTCAGACCATTAAAATGCTATACACATGAAAAAATGCGTAACCATTTTGGCATATTCTTATTTAATCATTTCGTAGGTTGTCTTCATAAAAATGAAAAAGCTACATATTATGGGTTTATTCTCTTCGTGAAATTTCTGGAATTTTGATAATTATCAATATTCATCAGGTTTTCTTCATTGCTTTTATTGTTTTTATATTTTGGGTTTGTTTTTATTACCTCAATGCTTGTGCACAGGAGACATTCTATTTAATTTGCTGTCCATAAGATAAGCTAAGATAAGATAATCTTCATTAATCTGTCAATTGGAAATTATATGCACAACAATGTACTGCGATATTCAAACAAAACCTTAAGAGGAGAGGTTCAAAATATAAAAGACCTTTTGTCTTCTTCTTCTTCTGCTTCTTCTTCTTCTTCTTCGTCTTCGTCTTCGTCTTCGTCGTCGTCGTCTTCGTCGTTGTCGTCATCATCGTCATCTCCGTCTCATTCTCCTTCTCCTTCTCCTTCTCCTTCTTCTTCCATTCAACTGACTGATTATGAGTATTGCTGTCAGTGAGCATTTTTAGTTTAAATCTTTAGTTGGCGGGAGGTCTTAGTGTAATGTAGTCTAGGCAGTTTTTAAATGAGTAAAGACTACTGCACTGTCTCATCTCGGCTGGTATGCCATTCCACAGCCTGATTGTGGTAGGAAAGAGGGAATGTAGGTGGCAATCCATATTTGATTGGGGGATTTGGAACAGCAGGTCATCTGATCACCTGGTTTGAACCTTGTTATTAGTTGTATATTGAATGATTGGGATGTCAGTCAAACCATGCACTCCTTTGTAGAAGTTTATAACTTTGGTCCTAGCCCTCTGCGTGGTTTCCAATTTATACACAGAGAGAGTGGTAGCAGGCTTGTAAAGACACAAACGTGACAAAGACAGCGATGTTTCAACCAAAGGTCTTCGTCAGGAACAGTACATATAACAAAGAGAAAGACGATCAATGAACAAAAATATATTGGACAAACAACTACGTTACTGAGTAGCAGTGATATGTAAATACAATAATAAACCTCAAATGAGTACTGCTAAACCTGGTAGTATAATAATCAATACACAGAGAGAGTGGTAGCAGACTTGTAAAGACACAAACGTGACAAAGACAGCGACGTTTCAACCAAAGGTCTTCGTCAGGCAGAGTACATATAACAAAGAGAAAGATGATCAATGAACAAAAATATATTGGACAAACAACTACGTAACTGAGTAGCAGTGATATGTAAATACAATAATAAACCTCAAATGAGTACTGCTAAGCCTGGTAGTATAATAATCAATTCACAGAGAGAGTGGTAGCAGGCTTGTAAAGACACAAAAGTGACAAAGACAGCGACGTTTCAAACAAATGAAATATTGAACAATTTGTTTTATTGATAAATCTATTCAAAGTAGACATCATTCATTTTTCCTGTTGAGGCATATCAAAAATTACATTGCAAAATGTAAAATTATTTTCGTATGAACAGAAAAAGAGCGGAGTACATCATTCATGTGTTAAATCTATATCATGTTGATGCAACTTACATATTAATTATCTTCACATTCATAAATATTGAGCAACACTTTACCTTTTTATGGCGTAACTCTAGATGATATCGGTACATTTTAATTATGGCTTGTGTGAAATATGTAATACCATCCTATTAAAGGCATTGTGATCATCCGGCTGCATGCATCTTATAATCCAACTCTTAATTACCAACTGATATACATTTAGCACCAAAAACATCACAAAAAAAAATTCAATGGGCTTACAAAGAGGAAACCAATGATGGATTTTTATGTAATTTTTACCATTTGAAAATCCTGTCTCTTCGGGTATGTACCATACCTAACATGTTAAAATCCATCCCCAACACTTGAGGTTTAAATGAAGACATGGAAAAAGTGTTAAACTATAAATTTGTCAACAATGATTGTGAGTTCAGTTTTGAAAACCTTGGAAACATCACCCCAAACCATTACACCTCCGTTGCATGTCTGCTGCCTTCCATGATACCATTGTCTTTGACTATGTCACCCTGGCAACGCCATTCTCACAATTGCCAATCATTATAGCAAATATTGAACCGACTTTCGTCTGAAAAGAGCACCTGTTTCCTTTGAGATGTATACCAATACTGTTTTCTTGAGCCCAGTGAAGTCCAGGTTTATGGTGGCTGGTTTTCTTTTAATGGAGTTCAAATACAAGGTTGTATGTTATCCAAAATGGTGTGAAATCTCTCTTCACTTTATACCTAAAAGCCACATACCTACTGCTTTACCATAGTTTTCAACAGAGTTCATTGAGATTTGTGTTTTGAGAAGTTTAGACAAGGTTTTGAAGCATAGTATTAGGTGAAGCAATTTATTCTTTGTTTATTTTTTCTTCCTAATGACGCCATGATGGTGTATTGTTAATGATATCTGTAGGTGCTTGCCTGAATTGACTTTTTTTGGTATTACCACTAAGAGTTTAAAGCTTGAACTTTGTCTTTGTTCTTCGTTATTCACGTTCTGGTTTCATGCTTTTTCCAAGTCCTCTATTTCTGGGCAAGTTAATGTAACAGCTTTTATCTCAATTGTTTGTTGATGGATTTTGCAATGTTTGGTATAGCTTAAACAGGCAGGGCTTTCAAATGGTATGCATTACATAAAAACTTATTCTCTGATTTTTTGTGATACTTATGGCGCTGAGTATGTTATCTTGTTTTTGAAAAAAATTTATCCTGTATTCCAGATCTCCAAAAGGCATTCAGAAGAGAGCCTGTCAATACCCGTGTCAATGAAGGGGATTTCACATCCCTGTTCTGTATGCCACCTGAAGGAAATCCTATCCCTGAGGTAATCAATTGAACTTTACAGATGAACTTGAGTTATTGGAATTGCTTCATAATACCTGTTGTGCAAGTGTGTGTTAGGTGCTATATCCAGACTTGCCAACCAATATGATTTTGTGTATTTTGATACGCATTTTCGGCACTAATACGCAAATATGCGAGCGCGTATTGATATAGGCATTTTTATCATCGGAACCGCGTGTGAAAAAAAGGAAGATAAAAAAATCGAAAGTCAAAATTATGCGATAACCGCGATTCACGAGTGACAAGAAGAACTCTTCCGTTTGGCCGGCTGTGATGTACTTCTGGTATCTACCTACAGGCATTGATTTCAGCTCGAGAGGTACCTACATCGTCAGGTTGCGTAGAGCCTGTGTGATCAACAGCAGGAGCAGGGGGGGAATCCTAACTTGCACTATAGCAGGAATTCACCAGGTTAGAGCTACTTATAATGCTCATATGATCTGATGGAAAAGAAAATTGAATTTTTAAAAAAAAATGAAAATGGTAATATACAGTTTAGTCCATGTTTCAAACTGGTGGCCTGCAGGCCAGATCCAGCCCTGAAGATTTACAGTCTGGCTCGCAAGAGAATTCTATATTAATGCAATAGAATGGCCCATAGCATGATATTTCTCTGAAATGATGGACTCTACCCAGTAGATTTTCAAAAATGTATTGTAATTATAATAATTTTTCTTTCAGCCAATCAGCATTTTGTTATTCTTAGAGTAAAGAGTTTTGTAAATAATCAAATGTCGAAACTGTCTAGTGAGAATGTCATCACATGATACAGACATGGTGTTGTGTCATCATCAATTTCCATTGTTTGTTGTGCCCGTGCTTAAATTTTGAACTTCTGACCATTTTTGTTCTATGTGTGCTTTACAATTTGTTGTTATCTGTAGCCTCACATTGAAAATCCTTTGCTCAGAATTTTGTCATTAATCTCTTAATAAATAAAAAAATATCTATCTGAATATCAAATTTCTGAATAATGATGACAAAGTGTAGATTTATATCTGATTTGTGGAAGAAAAGTGTCAATAGTCAAAAAAATGAAAAAGTGAAACAGACCATAATGACTAATTGAAACATCTATCTGCTGAGGAAAAACAGAAAAAGGTTGAGCATTTGAAATAAGGATTTAAGTACCAACGGATGTACATTAAAGCAAGCTTAATTGTGTTTGTGGTAAAGGAGATTGCCTAGTCTGGTCAATCTTCACAGAGAGGATAGTTTTTAAGAGAATGCATACCGAAGACCTATGGCATTTTATGTCCACATAAAAAAGACTCTCGCCCTATGGTAAATTGGCTCATTGGTCTTTTTTCATGAGCCAATACCACCAAGGCAACAACAACTGTTATTTGGTTTAAAATCGAGTAATACCCCATAAGTATTGCTCATTATGCCACGCAAGATTTGGTATGGTGGACTGATCCTCTGCCTGTCTTCATTTCTTGTGATCCAGAATTTTTCCAGGCTCCTTGGAGCTGTGTCCTGACATTGCTAAGGCAGTATAAAGGGATATGGATAACAAAACAAAACAATAAAAAAAACCAAGCAAAGGTCAATATAGACAGAAACAATGTTCCTGATCAAATTTGTAGAATTGCCAGTAACAAGGATACAACCAGATGAAAGAACAAGGTAAAAAATGTGTTGCCGAATACTATTGACAGCACTGACACTGGACAACTCCCACTCTTCATTCATGGAGTAGGAAAAAATAAGACTGGATTAAACCTATGGAATGGGACAAGCACATTTGCAAAGCATTATAAACAAGACTCTTTTTGACATGTCTTAGCAGACTGGTTGGAAGAATGATGTTAGTCGCGGAAAATGGGAGTTAATCAAATAGCACTGCATCTTCCACTAAAAAGAATGTTTGGTGATATTCTCTAAATTGGGAAAAAATTGAAAACAGCATCACACGTCATACAGCATGGTTTAAAAAAAACTGTCCCTCTCTGTGACTGAGTTTGAATGCCCTGATCAAGTCAAACATTATCTGGCAAATAGAAACATGTTAATAACCATATGGTTGTAAAAAGCAAAGAATAGTTACATTGCAATAAGCTTATGGTACATTCATATCACATGATAGTGAGTCATAATTGCAGTGAGAAGCATGTCATTGTCATAATTCAGAACCATACATTTCATTCTCTGTCAAATTTTTAGATAATGGCATGTGTTCAAATTTTAGTAAGTTCTCTTTAATGACACAGTTGTTTGTTAGACTCAGACACTCTGAAAATCAATTTATACTTTAGGCTATCATGTAGAAAGTGATAACAATACTTTATCAAATTTTCTATAAAGCCATCACTAACTTTGCCTTTCAATCTATGCTTTCTATTTTTTTGGAATAGGTGTCATGGCTGAAAGATGGAGAACCATTGCAGGCACTGACTGTGAATGGCGACTTGTTCTTTGAATCTGCATCAGCAGAGCATGAGGGAGAATACACCTGTGTTGCAAAAAATGTTGCTACAAAACGCTTCTCCCCTCCTGTTTATCTGGAAGTCTTGAGTAATTATCCCAACTATTTTGCACTATCATCTAGCTAGTTGATAAAATTTTTGGAATCGTATCATTAATAGGTAAATTTTGTCCACTTATTTAAAAAGGATCTGAAAAGTTTAATCTTAGACCATGAGGTAATAGTTGTATGAATACGGTGTTGAGAGAAGGGCTAGACAAAGCCATAGAGAAAGAAAAATAAAGAAAGAAAATAAATTGTCTAAAAAAATTGCTGCACACTAACCAGCAATCCAGAGATCTGTGGTTCGAGTCCCTGCCGTGGAGGTCGATTTTTTGAGACAAGATTTTCTTTATTTTCTTTATTTATTTGCCTTTCTACATGGCTTCATCTTGTCCTTCTCTCAACACCGTACTCATACAACTATTTTCACAACCATGAGGTTAGAAAGTAAAAGAATAGACTGATTACTCACAGAGTGATATGTGAGAAGGGGGTGGGGTGGGGGGGGGGGGGTATTTCTTGCAATCAATCTTTCTCACTTTTTTGTTTTGGTTTGGTTTGGTTTGGTTGTTTTACTTGTTTTGCATGGTCTCAAATTTCATTCTTTCCCATTTTTGTTTTGTTTGGGCAGTTTCTTTGGTCTTTAATTTCATTTTTTTTTTCTTGTTAGATCTTTTGCATTAACTTCAATAACATCATAATTGTCATGATTGAATGAAATCAGTCATCTGATAATAGGGATACACATACATAGGAAAAATTATTATTTTTTTCTTTTTAGAAAAAGGTAATCTCCTCTTACTCAAGATGCCTGCTCTTTCAATCTTTTATTTAGCTGGAGCTGCAAATATGGCAACAACCCCTTCAGGAGGAGGTATTGACAGCGGCATTGATGAGACAAGTGAGTACAACCTTTGATTCATCTGACTTGTCTCATTGAAAGACCATGCCTGACTTGTAGTGCCATCACATTCCCAAACAAAATTTTGCATGTGTTTGTCTCTATGTCTCTACAGAGTGTGGCTGAGGGGGACCTCATATATTCAAAAAGGGACACTTACCAAAAAATACTAAACAAAACAAAAAATAAATAAAAAAACAACCAACCCCAAATAAAACAATAAATTTTTAATTGAAAAAGATAAAAAGCTAGCAATTTTATGCAATGTACCAAAGCATGAACTGTTGCATCATTTTAAAATTCATCCATTTATGGGAAGTAGGGAGTGAAATAAAAGGATCACATCCTTTTCAAAGTGGAGTTATTGATCTGAGTGATCATGATGATACTATGAAACAACTTAAGGTTGAATTTTCTTTCTATTAACTGTCAATTACTCATGTACAATTTCCAGCCAGTGATGTAACATACAGAATTGAGCTCTCTAATATCTGGGTACAATTTTTTGGTAGATTATGGTTTACTGGAGGTCCTCCCCACACTTTTAGTTTCTTTCATTCATTCCATAACTGTATGTATTTTTTTTTTCTCTACCAATATCTTATCATTCTATGCCTGCATCAAAGTCTTTATGAGCATGATATACATTCAAAGTAGACCAAAAAAAAACCCTCAAAAGGTGAGGAGAAAGTGGTCAGAAGGGAAGCAGGGATATCTCTTGTCTGCTCTTTATCTTTTCCCTTTTCCTGTCCTGTTATTTTGAATACCTATTACTGACATATGCTAGCAAAGATAATAAATTCAAGATGGAAATGAGAAGTAGCAATGATGACTATGTCCTTTAAAAAGTGTCTTCTCTAAAAGGGTTTGTTTATTTATACTTGAAAATAAGTTTTATAAACTGTATTTTGTTCTCAGCTTTTCCCAAAATGCATGTATTACACCTACAAGCAAGAACTGCGATACTCACCAATTATTTTTCTATCAAAATCAAAAGGCATAATAGCCTTTGTTCTTATTTTTTGATATGGAAAAGATCAAAAGTTATTATTGATGAACTCGACCACCCTTTTTTTTTTCTTTTTTTTTTTTCTTTTTCTATTTATTTATTTTTTGTTGTTGTAAATAGCATTTATTTAAATTTTTTCTAAATTTCTTTTTCTTTAAATTTTGATTCATATCTTGTTTCAACAAAGTGTCAGAAGGAAAAATATTATTCATACATGAAGATTTGGTTAGGGGTATATATTACTCTATGAACCTTTCCTTTTGCTTCAACTTCAATCATGGCACTTGATCTGTTCAGTTGTGTAGACATTGGATGTGTAACAGTTTTCTAAATATGTGTTGTGGCTGGACTTTTTCAATGTGTTTGAATTTGAAGTAGCCATGATGTATTATCAATTTTCATCTCCAGGATGTTGTATGAATAAGGATTTACTCATGACCCTTCCAGCATGCTCTCATTTCTTGTGTTTTCTCTTTTTGCGTGTGTCTTTATGACATGATTATTTTCAGACGAGACAACCTCAGACGATTCAGTGATTGAGGTGGTGGATATAAGTAAGTGATTATTCTGTCCCGCTTCTGAGCTTTCAATTCACCCCTCAGTTATATTTGCAGGCTTGATGTTCCCATACACATTGCACAATATTATGCACATGTGGAGATATACAGGGTGTTTTTTTTATTATGCTCAGATTTATAATTAGAATAATTTAACAATCAAGAAAAATAAAAAAACCCTAAGCTTGCCCAACATAGTCCCTTTGGACTTTCCTTTTTCTGAAATACATTAAAAATTCCATTTTCTCAGCCCCCATAAAAGACTTGTAACGGAGAATCAAGAACGCTTTTGCATCAGGGAGAGCAGCAATTGATATAAAATAAAAAAATTCCTGGTGAAAGCTGAGCTCACAACTACAAATGCTGGTAGAAGACAGAAGTTCATGTGTTGAGCTCAGATTCAGTTTTTATTTAAGCTGCACTTGCCATTAATGTCTTATTCATGCAAATTCAAATCTCAAAAGTTTTCTTATCATAAGCCTATTTGGCTCAATGATGGAACCTTTTTCTAGTCTATTCATTCATATGCCATGATCCCAGTTCAGCTAAATTGTAATAATTTTGTAACTGTCTTCAGTGAGATATTGTTATTATCGCGACACAACACTAAATTCCAGTAAGCTTGAAAAAAGAATTTTTCTACAACCTGTTCCTGCTTTTAAATTATTCTAATTTAAAGTTGGGTCATATTTTTTTTTAAATACCTTGTACACATTTACAAACATAGACACTGCAAGCTAGGAGTAACAATAGGCTTCACTCCTGAACACGCTTAAAAATTCATAATTTTTTGTCATTTAAAATTGGTTTAGGTTTCTTTTCAGATTGAGGTTAATTCTTAATGGCTATAGCTTCTTGCTGACTGTGTAAATAATAAATTGTTTCTGAAATCTTTGCTTATTAACCTTGGAAACAAAAGAAGAGTAATGAGCAATAAGGTAAATTCACAGTGATTTTATTGTACTTTGCCAAAGTTAGGCTTAAAACAGGCATTTTAAAAATCAAATTTTTATGAATACTTTTATTCAAAAATTGATAGAAAACATTCAAATAATGATCATTCATAAATGCTTGGTTGTTTTAAATCTATTTTTTCTTTAAAGAGGGAAACATTTTCTTCACCCATTAATTTGTCATCAACAAAATATGATTGCGATGACAGCTGATATTATTCTAAATTAGCCCTTCATGAATTAACACTACTTGCTCCACATAGCGATAGTCCCCATGACCTCAGACAGCACTGAGGAGCAAACTACAGCAAACATGGAAAAAACTTCATGTAAGTTTAAAGCTGTCATGCTTTTAATCATTGATTAGCTACTTCAAGGAAAATTACTTCTAGTTTATTTTTAAAAAATTGGTACAAAACAACAGATTGATTAATTCAGTGCTTGTGAGCTAAATGATTTTTGTAGACTTATCATAGATCCATAATGATGGAAACAAGAGAATCAAAAATCCAGTCAGGCAAGACCATTCACAAAATCTCTAATCAAAAACACTTATTCAGGGACAACTTAAAAACTCATGAAGTAAGAAAGTTAACACCATAATTGCACTTTAATTTTTATTAAAAGGTGCGACTGTTTCCCCTGCATATTTCAACACTACATCTTTGATTTTCTTTACCCATTAATTTGTCATCAACAAAATATGATTGTGATGGCAGCTGATATTATTCTAAATTAGCCCTTCATGAATGAACACTACTTGCTCCACATAGCGATAGTTCCCATCACCTCAGACAGCACTGAGGAGCAAACCACAGGATACACGGAAAATATTTCATGTAAGTTTACAGCTCTTGTACTTTTTAATCATTGATTAGCTAATTCAAGGAAAATCACTTCATGTTTATTGACTAATTCAGAGAAAACTGAAAAACTTATGAACAAAGAAACTTAACACCATAATAGCACATTAATTTAATTCATAGTTGCCACTGTTTCCCCTGCATATCTCAACACTACACCCTTTCAAATTAAAAAGAAACACTTTAACATACAGCTAATTAATAGTACTAATAATACAGTGCTCAAATCAGTTTGATTTTTACTTAAATGGTTATAATTTTGGCATGTAGCAGTGACAGATGAAGAAGAAATAGTGGATTCCACAACGCAAGAACAGACAACAAGTGATGAAGTGATTGAGATGTCATGTAAGTGGCTGCTTATCCCAAATTCAAATTGATAAAGTGTCTTAAAATGTTTAAATTCCTATATATCTATGATCACAAAAATTCAAAGATGGACTCTGCTGGTCAGATGAGCTG
This sequence comes from Melibe viridis, assembly GCA_039654465.1. Lineage (NCBI taxonomy): Eukaryota > Metazoa > Mollusca > Gastropoda > Nudibranchia > Dendronotidae > Melibe > Melibe viridis. The sequence continues at coordinate 6,107 of JBCIKM010063201.1, read as the reverse complement.
CAGGTTTGAGCCTTGCTTGCTCAGAAAACTTTTGAAATTCCCTTTTTACCCTTGGTTATGGTGTTTGTCTTCTCCGCGTCATGTTTCTAGACCTTTCAACTCAGACTTAATCAATTTTCAGGTGTCTGCCAAATTAGTCTTCATTGTGAACTGTTCTTATGTTTCTCTTATATGAAGTGGAATTTCCTAATTAAATGTTATATGAATTGAAAGAGCTATTTTCCTTTCAAAATGATGTTAAACCCAGCATTATTGAAGAGCAGGTTTTGTGTTTGTTTTATCACTCGTTCCCCATAGCCAAAGTTCCAATGACGACAGGCAGCATGGAAGAAGAAACAACATATATGGAAACTTCATGTAAGTGAAAAGAATGTCACGACGCACAGACAATATTGCAACAAAAAAAGCTTCCTTATAAACTTGTCAATACAAAATCAGAGAGAAATAGTTATGTCTGATAAAATTCCATCAAAGGTTGTCATTACATCTTTTAGATTATTTAGCTGCATGGTGGACCAATTCTCTGCCTGTCTTCATTTCTTGTGATCCGGAGTTCTTCCAGGTCCTTGGAGCTGGGTCCCGATAATGCTTAGGTTGTATGAAGGGATATGGATAACAGAACAAAACAAAATTATTTATCTTATCATTTTTATAATACACGAGTCTCAATTTTCTGCTGTACAGCAGATTTCCTGTACTGTCACATTTTCCGACAGGTCTCTGTCACTGTACTGGTATTTTTTCTCAACCATATATATATATATATATATATATAAGTACAAATTGATATGGAGGTTTGTTAGGCTTAAATTTCTAATTTCAAAATTTCGAGTTGAGACCTTAGATAATATCACAAAAAGGAGCTTAATAAGCTTCAATAAAGCCTAGTACAGCTGTTCTGCAATAAGTTTATCATACCTGCATTCATATTATCATACACAGTCCAGACAACTTGGGTTAACATACCATTTGTTTAAAAAAAAATTGGTTATAACCGTTTCACCTGTGAACAAAAATCAAAACTGCGGTTAGAGCACACATAGTTCATTTTAGATAGTACCTAGTTTAAAAGAAAATAACCTTTGAGGCCTGATGAAATAAACATTTCTAGATTGTAGAAACCACACAAGAATTAGCTGCTTTGTCAAATCATCACTCATTGCTATAACATGAAGCAGACTAAGTTGAAACAACAAAACATGGAATTAACAAAAATATTGGAATCAACTTCAATTGCCTAATGGATGAGATTTCCTGTGAGTGGCTTTTTCCAACTTGAAAGTTACCATAGATTTTTTGATTGAACAATAGATATTCTCAAAAACTGCTGTCAAATCTTCACTTAAATTTTATATTTAATGTTTGGAATGATAAGGTAGATCCTTGAAAACTTTGAACACTGTTTTTCAATTTCGAATTTTAACCATCAAGCCAGTTCTCTAAGGAATAATCTTTTAAAATTTGACCTGAAAAATACAAAAATAATCAAGTGAACAGTGTTGTTACTGAGGCAGTTTTTCAATTTCAAATTTGAAATATCAAGCCAGGTATCCAAGGGGCATTCATTTGAAATCTGAACCTATAAAATAGGATTTCTGAATGCCCTATTATTGATGAACAGTATTTTTAGTCTGTTTTAACCTTTGTTCCTTATAGCTAAAGTCCCCATGAGCACAGACAGCACAGATGAAGAAACAACAACTTACATGGAAACTACATGTAAGTTGTTACAATATTGTCATTGGAAAAGAATTGTATAATTCATTTCATTTGTTGTTATATCAAAGTGGAAATACTTAGAGACATAACAGAACTTTTATGTCTGGAGAAAATCCTGCAGCAATGACTCTTTCAAACCTACATGCAATTTTCAAACTGCAAGAAAGGTATGAATGCACATCCATTAGAAGATCTTTTGCCAAAATCATGTCTTGCAGTTCTGTTAAAAATCAGTATTTTTTGTACAGACAAAAATTGACTCACTTACCTTTTTATGATTTTGGCTGAAGCAGTTACAGATGAAGGAAAAATGGATGAAACCACAATACCAGAAATGACGTCAACACCATTTATTGCTGTGGATGAGTCAACATGTAAGTGAAGTGGATCAATACAGCTCTTATATCAGGCTTAACGTATGAACTGAATGCATTCACTATTCTCTCCTCTCCCTTTTGTTTTCAGTCTAATCCATTTCCATGAACAGTGTAAAAATGAGAGAGAATTAAATGTAACACTTTTTTTTCTCTCTCTTCACTTTCTAGTCAAGAACAGCTAATGTTTTCATTAATACAGTAGATCTGTGCTCCTTCATTGTATTGTATATGCTTCCCCTGTGTTGACCAACAATGGAGGCTTTTCAATTACCTGAATTGTTTTGGATAAGAAGAGGACGCCATGTCTGTAAACTGTACTGGATACATAGCATTTTTCTATAAAGAGGTGATTTTGGAGAAAATCATCAACTTCTGGAAGTGAACTTAAAAGATATGAGGGGGAAAAAAATAAGTTTCTGACATTCAAATGCAGCCTGAAATATTTCAAACCCTTTTTCATCTCATTAGACCTCATAATGAGAAAAGAACACCAGATTTTTGCAAACCTTTTAAGACAATTCTGGTGGTCTGATCACTTGCGGAGTAAGAGCCGGGAGAAATTTTAGTTGCAAGATCGTTTCTTTGTATTTGGCTTAGCAACTGGGAGTGGCAAGGAAAGGAGATGAAAGCAAGAGTGGTGCACTCAGTTCTGATGATGAAATATGAGACACCCCTGATGATTCAACAACTATGAGCTGGGACCAACAGGGAGATGAAAATGAACGCACTCAGTTTTTTCTTTAATAGATATCCCTCCCAACTGTACTTGCATACTTTATTTAAATTATTTGGCTAAAGATCAAAGTTTTAGCAACTTTCCCAACTGTATGACGTGTCTTAGATAGGTATTTGAAGACTTATAACTTCTTACAACAACAGATTTCTTGGGTCAAGAACAACTCACTAGATGCAGTTCAAGAAGTCATTTACTTATGACAATTCCTTTTGTCTTTGTCATTCCATCTTGATTGTTCTATTCCAGTTAGATTGTTGTTCAACTTGTCATACTGGTGTTAAAGAAAATGAGAATTGCTTCAAAGTTCCTGATCTTTTCTTTTAGCAGTTACAGAGGAAGCAATAATTCTAGAAACAACAACTAACTTAAACTTCATGTACATAGCAAGACTGTTGTCATCAGAAAGTCTCTTTCATCTTGACACGATTTTTTAATAAGTGGACATGAATTCAGCAGCAACAACTATTTTAAATCTAAATGCAATATTTTCAAACAGTAAGAACAGATTGGAAAGACATCCATCAGTCCTTTAGCAGAAGTTCAGGTTTAAATTTGCCAAATCATGTAATCATTAGCTCTATTAAACATCAAAATTTTATTGTTTAGTCGACAAGTGACTTGCTTACCTTTTTATGATTTTGGCTGAAGCCGTTACAGATGGAGAAATGGATGAAACCACCTTACCAGAAATTACTTCAACAACTATTATTGCTGTGGATGAGTCAACATGTAAGTGAAGTGAATTGATACAGCTCCTATGTCAGACTTATAGATACAGCTCCTTACTGTACTCACACACTTCTGTGAATTTATTCTATTTGGCAAAAAATCAATGTGTTTTCATTTTGTCCCACTCCGTGGTGTGTCTAAGATACTTCAAGTTTTATTACTTCTTACAAATACAGATTTCCATGCCTCAAAAAGAACAAGCAACAAGATGTTATTGAAGGGATGATTTTTTTTTTTTTTAAATTGTTCCCTTTTTTTGTGTCAATCCTTTCCAGATATTTGGGTTATCTAGTTGTTTAAGCTTGTTGTGTCATGTGGTGTTGAAGTTCATGAGAAGTCATGTTTCTAAATTCCTGATTTTTTATTGTAGTGGTTACAGAGGAAGAAATAATTCTAGACACAACTCAAGAATCGGTCACAGCTGACACTGTAGATGAAATGATGTGTGAGTAGTCTGTTTAAAATTATTTTTATTTGAAAACAAAAAGCTTGATGTAAACTAAAAACAAAAAGATTTACAAAAACCTAAAAAAATAAATGGCTTTCTAAGACAGGAATTGATAACCAGGCATCATGTAAATTTTTAGTGTAAATTTGATGAAGAAAAAAAGAAAACCAACTGCTCTTGTTGAAAACATCCAATGACTTGTGTTGGAGAGTAATATGTTGTCAGACTGAAAAACTTTTAATTGCCACAGTAATTTATGGAATACAGTTAAGTTAAAAATTTTTAACAGGGGTTTATTCAAATGGAAATGTTGATGTTACAGACCACTCTTGGAAAGTTAACTTAAATTATTGTCATTCTTTTTTTTTTAGAACATAGATTTTCTTAATGATGTAATACACAAATGTCAAAACATTAGTTGTCATGAAGAACTATCATCATTTTTATTCAAAGCTACAATGGGCAAAGATGAAAAAGTAGGAGAAATGTCCACAATGTCTATATCCACTGTTGATATGGACGATACAACATGTAAGTTTTTCCAAACGGCTTCATAAAACTGTAATTTGTAAGTAAAAAACGAATAACAAATCTTGCTTTATTTTAGATAGCCTTTAACAGTAACTGCTTTTGAATAAAACGAAGCATAGATCTATGGTTCTAAAGAAATAATTTTCTAAAATCCAGAAGATTATTTGCCTCCCTGCTATTCAACTTAATAATGAATAATAGAGATCCTGTGATAAACATTCATTATTAAAGAATGTAAAATATGAAAGATAACTAACCATTAGCAAATCCTGTGGTCATATAAAATTTAGGTGCAATATTATTTCATATTCATAATGAAGCATTGATATTCTAAATTTTTCTGTTTGGAAAAGACTTCACTATCTTTCAAAACTAACTGAAAACTGTTGTTATATTTCACTCTAGCTTACTTTTCGGCTTTTATCTCCACTACTTATTTAAACCAAGATGTGTAATTAATGTCTTGAAAACACTTTTCCAAAAATTTCAAATTATTTGTCCTGAAACAGCTTTTTCAAAATAAAAGAATTGTTAGCTCGGCAGAAATTGATGTGGCCAATAAATTCCATTAAAATGACTCAATTAAGAAAACGATGCAAAAAAATCAAAGTGATTGTCCGTACGGTTGAAAAGTTATCAATCAAGAGAAAACAAAAACTGACAGCCTGCTATGATTTGAACCTCTCAATCTTACTTCTTTAGCTATGCCAGATGTAGAGAGCACAACTTATTTTTTCCCTGATGACTCCACTACAATGATTATGAGTGAGTTCTTTCCCAGCTCAGCTTACTTAAAAGCTTAAGGCACTCCTAACAATAAGAGCTACCTTTTTTTTCCTCTTACGAAAAATTCATTTACTTCCCCAAGAGATGCCATGTTTGTATATATTTTTATTTGTGATTACTTGCTTGACGCTTAATAAGTTGATGACATGATGTAATGCAAACATACTAGTTATACTAGTAAATAGGCTGGGAGAGTTTCTCTGCTGTTTTTGTTTTGTTTTGTATATTGAAAAAAAAAATAATCATGTTATGCTGACCATAGTTAGACTAATACGACAAATTCAATTCAAATCTTAGTTAAGCTGCGATGCACATGATCTAATTTTACACTTTATTAGCAACTATCAGTAGGGCAAAAACTCTACCTTGAACTAAAATCAGGAATCAGAAATCAAAACTCTTTCATTTTCCCTTTCTTTGCATTCTGTCTAAGAGCAGATTAATCAAGTTATATTAATTTTGTCCTTGATGGCATATCTGGATTGAAACTTTGACATTCTGTTTTGCATTATATAAAACGCTTCTATAAAGTATCATACCCTCTACCTTGCATCTGCTTTTATTTGTCTGTCTTTTGACTGCACTAAAAAGAGACAAAGCCATAGAGAGTAAGGCAAAGCAGGAAGTGTCTTTTTCCTTTCTTTTTATGCTTCTTAGCACTTTGCCTCCATCATACCCTTAAAATTCATATTTAATTTCAGCCAGCCTGTCTGTCTGTCAATCTCTCTCTCTCTCTCTCTCTCTCTCTCTCTCTCTCTCTCTCTCTCTCTCTCTCTCTCTC